>VDFB02281844.1:0-14981 GCA_007258455.2 Sequoia sempervirens
TATCTATCTATCTTAATTTTTCTCCTTCTCTTATTCTCTATCTTTTGAGTTTATCTCTCTTTATTAGCCGATAGGCTACATATATCATGAGATTTGAGGCTGAAATAAGTTTGATGCCTACAAACCACTATTAAGTCATTGGAAAACAAGTTTCAACTGCCATTTAATGGTAAATAAACTACATTTGAATGGTAAAAACCTTTAAATACTAGGTAAAAGCCTCCAAAATCTCACTTTTCACATAGAGGTCAGATAAATATTGATTTGGAAACTAGATGGAAACATTCTATTTCCATTTGCAGTATTTTTTGTCAATTTGATGGCAACTTTCTTTTTAAATTTGCATTGATTTATGTTTTAAATCTATGTGCAAAAAAATTATAATTAGATAATTCTTAATTTCTTTAAAGAAAAAATCTAGATATGTGTAAATTTATTTCATTCTATTATTTAACACTTATTATTAATTGTTTAATTACACCACATGCAACTAGAATATGCAGCACATCCAAAACACATACTCTCTAACATATTAACATACATTTAGTTTTCTATCAGCATATTCCTTGAACCTTCTTTAAATGTGCAAGTGCTAGTATATATACCTATCTCTCTATAGAATTGTCTCCCCCTCCATAATAACTTTTCTAGCTATAAGTGGAGTTGAAATTTCAAATGAAATCAAAGATTCTTCAACTTAAGAATTCCATGGAACAAATATAAGTTGTATATAACTATACTCTAGGAAAAATGATTTTAAAAATCTTCACTAGGTTTCAAACAAGTATTGAAAGCATATATATGAGTTTACATACAAGCAAAAAAAGTGAGAGATGATGCTATAAGTGTAACTTTGAACTTTCAAATGAAATCAAAGATTCTTGAACTTAAGAATTCCATGGAACAAATATGTACATATAATTGGAATTTACACAAAATGATTTATAGCTATGTACAAGTTACTATAAGTTCTCAATTGAACATGTATGCATGTACAAGTGAACTTGAAAATCATGGATATAATCTAACTCAAACATTTTAGTTCAACCCGCTCTTCAATAACATGTAAAAAATTTTGATGATCATCACTATCTAGTCTCCATTTTTTTTGTCCACGTGCATGTGGAATTGTATGAAGATGTAGGGCGGTAGCAATTATTAGGTGACTATATTGATAAACCTTGTTATCAAGTTGATAGTCAACAAAATAAATCACATGTTGAACAACTTTGACTTGTTTTAGATATATCCCTTGCACTACAACAGAACCTGCACAATAAACATGAACCTGAGGTAAGACATGTGAACGTGTACAACATTTTCATGCTCAAGGTTTCTACAATATATATTTAATGTTTTTAATGTAATGTGCACATGTGAATACTTGATGTATATATATAATTTTAAATTCAAACTCACCTATGGGAAATAAAATTCCATCACTTGTTTCAAGTTGTGTTAGCTTATTCCTCTCTTATGTGCAATGCAATAAATAATAGCTAACACCTTCTATGTTTCCAGGCTCTACTATGACTACAAAAACATCTCCTATACACCAAATTTACACAAAAAAAATCTAAAAAAATTAGAAATGACTCTAGACTTTAAATATCATTAACTATATATATAATATTTAAATTATTGAAAACTTACACATGTACCTTGTCTAACAAATCCTGAAATATGGTCATAATCAATTGAAATCAAAGGAATGTCTTCAAATCTTTCTTCCTCATTTTCATCGTATGTTTTTGAAACAACTAGTGGCACCATATCCCATTTACCAACATATCCAAGTTCTTGGTTGTTGCATGCATGATCAAAGTTTCCCACAATGCACTCAGTGCAAAAAAAAGAGTAGTCCCTTGTGTATAATGTCCATCCAAGGCGACTATTTGAACTCATAACACAATGCAAAGATCTTTTTCTGTCTATCCTTTTGCATCCATGCATCAATCTTTTGTCCACACCTAGATACATGTACATATATATATATATATATTAAATTTAAATAAATTCAATTTTTTGAAAATGTAACTTATACATACCCAATATCTCCCAAAACACTCTATGTGGAATGTTTTGATTTATTCTTGAAGATGTTCTAACCTCATTTGATCCAAAGTGTTTCTTACACCATTCAGCAACATCATGTGCATTGTCTATATGATCTAAATAACTCATTTGATGCTTTCTTAAAACACGTTTAATGCAAGCTCTTGCTCCATCATGCTCACCCTTTCCATGCCACTCTCTAAAAAACTCCAAACATGTGGTATTTTGTAAATTTTATGATATCTAGATAGTGCATAAAATGGTCGTAAATATTTGAATTGTGTCGCACATCCATCTAACCATACAAAATTCTTTTCAAATTTTACACCCCCACTTCTCAAATTCTCAAAAAAAATTGTAAAGCAATGTTGTACAAAAAGTGTGTCATGCTATTTATCATCACTAATAGAAAAGTGATATTCTTTCTTAATGGCTCGTTGTTCATCTGTACTCTCAACACCATCCAATTCTAATTGTGCATGTCGATAACACACATGAACCATAATAGTGATATGCTTTGAAAAGTAATATTTTGATTGAATCTCCTTTTGATATACAAAGAGTAATTTTTTGCAAAGTCAACTACTGATAGAACTGTTCCAAGTGGGAAAGTATCTCTCAATGTTTGGAATTGGTGTGCTTGCCACTTAGCAAAAAAGGAATGTTGTATGTATGGTTGTATCAATTTTCGAAAATCTTCCATAAATTTTCCAATAGGAATCTCCTCTTCTGCATATTTTAACCTTGTGGATTCTTTCCCAAATTTTGTTTGAAACCTTACATACGTGTACCTCTTGCAATTTATTGTCTTTGTTAGGTTGATATCTTCATTTCTTGAAGGAAATGCAGCCAAATTTCTACATGCTTCACAAATTCCTTTTAAGCAATTTATTTGAGGTCCATTTTCATGATCACATAACATATCCTTTATGAACAAACTTACTTGTTTAGGAGGTACACTTTGAAAACCATAACTTTCTTCTCTCATCTTTCGAAACACCTGATAGTAGAGATAAAATTCAATATGATAACGGCAACAACAAGTTTTAAAATACTTGTTTATCTTCACATAATATGGCTTTAACATTTCAAACATTGTTTGCCCAATCTTTATATGAGGATATATATTACAAAAGTTCATATACATCTCAAGTTGTATTATGTCTAGCCAATGTTTAATATGATTAAATTCATAAATACCAAGCCCAATCCTATGTCTCATAACATCTCTAGTATTTGATGATGGACAATTTTGATCATGCCAAAAACTTGATATCAAGTTGTAAAGAAAGATTTTGGCACCCTAGGGTCTTTCTAGCCCTTGTAGGGTTTTTCACCTAAAAGGGGAAAGATGGGCCAAAATGTAATGTATGCATTCAAATATTAATGTGATTTGGGTGCAATATTCCTAGATGAGATGATCTAAATGCAGAAAAATAAGGGAAGCTATTGATTATTAATGCAAATCTAAGAAATATGATGTGTTTGAAAACATAGTGTGATATGCAAAAATGAACTAGAAACATGCACAAATGAAAAAAAATTAATGAGATTGAAAGGGGTGCACCTAGAGGTAGAATTCTGATGCTAGGAAGTTCTGGAATGTTTCAAAAATCACTATTGATGACCACTTGGATTAATTCACCACTGATGGCGAATCAAACCAGGTTCTGGTAAACTCTGCTGAAATAGGTTTCGGAGTGTCGGGAACTAAAATTTGAAGAAATCACATTTTCCAACCTACTAGTGGGACTCATTCTCCACTAATGGAAAATTAGTCCACCTAAAAACATCTACAAATTCTAAAGTCAATTCCATGGGTCCATATTTGCACTTGTCTTCTTGTCAGGTTGATGGAACTAAAACTACAAAAAATGGGTTGAATATTGTCTCCAAGCTTTAATTAGGTCTTTGTTGAGTTGAATAGCTTTGATGACTTGTTGACCACTTTTAAAAACCTATCTCTTTGAAAAATCTACCTACAAGACCTGCAAACACACATGCAAAGAGGGGGAAAATGGTTAAGGGTTAGAGTATAGGGATTTGCCTTGGTCAAATCCCACTTTGGTAATCGAACCCTTGATAAAGAAATGAAACGAAAACAAAAAATGAATGATGAACAAACAACATGCAAGTGTCATAAACTCACCAAACCCTTGTTATTGAAGTCTGAAGATATGTCAATGGCTGCTCCAAGATGCTTTGATAATTGCTTGATTGATGAAAAATGCTTGAATGCTATGATGGATTGAATGCATGAATGAATAGGTGAATGGAGATTGAAATGGGTAGAAAAACACTTATTTATACACACTTATGCCCTAATTTCTCAAAAATACATCATAGTCCGACCTAAGGTCTTAATGAATAAAAATTTGAAAGAAATTTGAATTTATTTTGAATTTTGTGCCAAGAGGGACTCATTTGCCACTCATGGAAAATGGGTCCCACTCAAGGCATGTAAGTGAGTGTCAGGAATTAAGTTGTGTTTAATGTTGTTTGTTGGGTTTGTATTCAAAAACACACTTAATTAAGGCCTATAAGTGCATAAAGGGGCCAAATAAAGCATAAGAAAGGTGTGATTAGTGATGACAAGCCTAGAAAAGCGTGAAAGTTTGTTACAAGACTTTACGACACTTCAAAATAAGACTTGGTAAGGGATAAAAAGGGAATATTTAGATGAATTATAAGAAGAAGAGTCTAGAAAAGTGTAGAAATGTGTTACAACACCTTCACAAGACATAAAGTCTTAATAATTTGAAGATTCAATCATTAAATCTAAGCAGAATAAGCCAAGCATCACAGGAAAAAGACCTAAATTACCATGAAAATTTTCCAAAGATCTATTTTTCTATAGTACACAAGTTCCTAACAACATCTTCAATCCTATTAGAATGAGGAGCTCTACACATAATTTTTGAGTTGCCTTTCGAACTATCATCCAAAACCTTTTCTCTTTTTCTCATATTTTATTAGTGTGGTTCTCCTATAACCAATTTCAGCCGAAAGTGCAAACATTTTTCTTTTTCTTGCTATATCTTGATTTATAATAGATTTCAACATCACCCTTCTTGTAGTGGCCTTGTCCACTAATCAAGATCCTTTCCCAATGGAATCTAAACCCTTTTTAACATTTTGAACAATATTTTTTTTGTAATGCCATGTGTTTCTTCTTATTTGATGTTGAATGTACACCCAACAATTGTAATGACTCTTTCAGCTCATTATGAAGAAGTAAACATGATAACAATTGGATTTTTTCAAGTATTTCAAGATGATTGAAATGATCATTGATTATTCTATTTACAGATTTAGTCATTGACCTCTTACTCTTATTTGCAGGTTGGTTAGCATAACATTTTAGTTTCTCCATATCCATTTCAAGTAAATGACCTAAAGTTCTATAAGAAATTTGTTTCCTCACCTTTTCAACTAGTTTTATATTCTCATCCATACCAGTAGAATGAAGTGATCCTAACCCCTCTCCAACATGCATTGTTTGAACTTGGTCCTCCTCCCTATCTTCAAGGTCCATGTTTTCTTCAGTGGATTCGTTTGATCCAATATCTAGATTTGGCTCGACTTCAGCATGAGAAATTCTTGCTTTTTGAGCCCTTTCTACATGTCACAAAGTATTTTGTAAAGAAAGTGAGAGATGGTGCTATATAAGTGGATTTTATGTATGCAAACAAAAAAAGTGATAGACATGATGCTATAAGTGGAGTAGAACTTTCAAATGACATCAACTAGTGGAACCTTGAACTTAAGAAAATTTCCATGGAACAAATACAATTGGAATGGATTCAATTTAAGGGAATGGAAAAATGAATTTTCAAAGTCACTAGGTTTTGGAAATTTTGGATACATGAATTTACATGCAAGCAAAGAAAGTGAGAAGTTTCAACTAGTTTTATATGCTCATCCATACCAGTAGAAGGAAGTGATCTTGACCCCTCTCCAACATGCATTGTTTTAACTTGGGTCTCCTCCCTATCTTCAAGGTCCATGTGTTCTTTAGCAGATTCATTTGATCCAATATCTAGAATTGCTTCAACTTCAGCATGAAAATTTCCTACTTGTTGTTTGAATTTACATGCAAGCAAAGAAAGTGAGAGACTATGAGCTCTTTAAGTGGAGTTGAAACAAATAAAATCAAAGATTCTTAAACTTAAGAATTCCATGGAACAAAAGCAATTTGAAATAGATGATAAGGAATTTAGGCAAAATGAGGTTCTAGAAGTTATGGTAATGTCTATGCAAGATGACTATTTTTTAGTATTAAAGTTTCCAAGTTAAATCTAACATGGTTTTCATAATTGGAAATAGATTTATAAGGAAAAAATTGAGGTGTTAATAAAATTCCTAAACACACACGAGAGAGAGAGAGAGAAAGAGAGAGAGAAGAAATAAGCATGTACCTTGTTTCTTTCTATGATAATTTTCCAAGTTTTGTTCGTGCCTCTTTTGTTCTTCTTTTGAAAATTTTTGTTGAGGCGTATTTTTTATTTTTCTTTGTTGTCCCATTTTCTTCTTCAAGTTAAAGATGACTCAAAACAAATCCTCTACCAACTTAGGTAAATTCTTCTCCAAAATTTTCCTTGATTGATAAAAATGAAAAGTTTTCTTCTCCAATATTTGTCTTTATTGATAAAAATGCAAAGTTGTCTTCTCCAAAATCTTCCCTCCTTGATAAAAATGCTAAAATCTCTTCTTCTCCAATTTTTGTTTCCTTGATAAATGTGCAAAAATATCTTCTCCAAAATCTGTTCTCCAAGTGATATAAATGCGAATTAATCTTGCAATTTGATATGGAATAATGAAAAATAAGTTTGTATTTATATTCATATGGGAAAAAATTAAAATTAAAATGCATTCTAGTGTATGGAATAACTATTAGGTAGTTTAAATGAATCAAGTGGTAATCAAACAAGTTATTTCATTGTGGAGTTTTTTGTTATTTAATGTATAGGTATGCAACATAGAGAAATTTTAGAATTTTGTTCCTTGTCAAAAAGATAATATTTTCCCAAAGAAAACCATAAGCATGGATATAAATGTAAGATTCCTCAAGCTTGATACTAAAGGTGCAAGATTATCTCAACCAATGAGATAACATAGTGCTTAATAAAGTGTCTCTTAGATAAGTTATGCTCATTGTAGAGTAAGGGAACAACCTAATATATAGTAGAGGAAAATTTCCATGGTCATTCTAGTTTACCAAACACACCTTGATGGTTCTAAATCAATAGTTGAGATATTTACATTTGTAGATGTGGAGAGGGTAGAACAATGATTTGAGCACATAAAGGTATAATTTCAATTGAATTTTATTAATGTTTCAAAGAATAAAATTTTCCTATCCTAAGTTGAAACTAGCAAATTATGCATTGAATTTTTTTAAAAATCTATAATTTTATATGCTTGTAGGAAAGCACAATCATGTTAAATAATGGTGTAGATTAAGAAATTATTTATGAAATAATTTAACATAAAAGAGGGAAAGTGTTTGAAGGATGATATAATTATAAAAGGAATGTTCCTACCTCTTCTTTTATACCTTTTAGATTAGTAAATATTCTAGGAAAAAGGTCTTCATATTTTTTTAAATTTTCCACTTGCATCACTTATCTTTCATCCCATTAATCTCCAATTTTTTCCATCTTAGGGTTCCTTCTAAAATTATATTTTGTTCTCTAGTCCTCAATGGTTCATGTTGAAATATTTATTGATTATTCCATTTACAAAGTTATTCATTGACCTCTTACTCTTATAAACATGTACATACATACACATGTATCTATTAATGTATAAACATTTAAACATAAGCAAACACATGTACATGTAGATAGATTTGAAATGTATAAACATAAAAATGTTATAAGAAAAGAGGTACATGCACGTAAATTGAATGAAAATAAACATATAAACATAAGAAAATGTGTATGTATATCATATAAGAAAATCTAGGTACATGCATGTACAGATTGAATAAAAATAAACATATAAACATAAGAAAATGTGTATGTATATCATATAAGCAAATCTAGGTACATGCATGTACAGATTGAATAAAAATAAACATATAAACATAAGAAAATGTGTATGTATATCATATAAGCAAATGTAAGTTAGAGAACATCAAATGTCAACTACTAGAGATCATCATATAAGAAAATGTAGTAAAGATCATAAATCTAGTGTGGGGCCTAATATGAATGTCGACTCCTAGTTGAATGATCATCTAAATGAGAACCCTGCTCTAATGGATGTGTCGAGCCCTACAGATAAAATTGTGTACACAATGTGTTAAATACATATAATATATTATAAATTTTATGAAAGTTATTTAAGAATGTACATGTATTTTTAAATATCTATCTAGATCTATGCATACATATGCATGTACATATACACATGTATATATAAAAATTTAAAACTCACATGTCCACTAGTAGAAGAATCATTCATAGAGTCATGTCAACGTACACGATCTAAACCAAGGCTAGGAGTAACATGAGGTATGTCCACCTACAATATATATATATGTATATATTAGTACATGAATATCTAGTTAAAACTAAAATTTAAAAAGAATTAAAAAAGAATTGAAATATGCGCATGCACACATACATGCACATCATCTGATATCAGATGATCTAAGTCCTCTACAACAGTCATCTCCACAAAATCAACCAAACACTCAAGTGACGAGTCAGCATATACATCCATTTGATCCATCGCATGTCATCCCGTAAATGATGAGTGAAGGGGATTATACAACTGAGATGGCATCAGCGATGACAAACTGGGACCAGTCAACATCTCCATAAAACTCATAATTTGTGCAACAACCGAATGATCTGTAGGTGGATCCCGATGTGCACTAGTGTTGGGTTAGAGTGATGGGTGTGTAATGTTTAATTTGTAATCTAATTGAAAACACAAACACAATTAACAGAACTTTAAACTAAAGAAATTGAAATAAAACTTGAATATGAAATAAAACTTCTTCAGAAACGTTCTGTCTTTCTCTATCTCCATAGATTTGTTTGAAGCTTGTGGCTCTCAGATTGTGTAAGCTCAGCTTCTCCAAATGGCTGCTGTAGAATGAGTATGCAAATGAAAATCTCTATTCTATATGCTGGTGGAATGAAATTGCTAACGGATATGAACAGGGGCTGTGGATTATGCACAGGGGCTGTAAACGGAAGATGCTATGGATTGAAAATATGTCATGATTCTATACTGCTATTGCTATGATTCTATGCTATATTATGCTATGATTCTATGAATGCTATGAAATTTTCCTATAATTTACTTGCTTAAAACTTCTATATGATTTGGAGCTCCCGGCAGTCATATTTATAGATTTTTGCAGGCAAAATCCCGGCTGGCAAGAATCTACGGCTGTGAGATTGTCTGGTAGAATTGAAAGGTGAGAGATGGAGAGGTTGAGAAGAAGATGGAAGAGGTTGAGAGGTTGGAGAGAAGGATGGATTCCTGTCTTCAACCCACGGGAACAAGCCTGCACAGAAACAGAGAAAATTAAATTTTCTGTTTTGACCGTTTGCTTCCCGGGAGTTGAAGATAATCCCCAAATTAAATAAATAAGTAAATTTATTTAATTTTATTTAATGCATTTTGATTTTTGATTTTAAAAACTATGGAAGATTTTAATTAAATATTTTGAAATATTTAATTATGATATGACTTTAGAAGAATATGAAATTTTAGAAGAATTAATTAAATATTTTGGAATATTTAATTATAAATAGATATATGAATCGAATTAGAGGAATTAATTAAATATTTGAAATATTTAATTATAAATAGATATTTAGAAGAAGAAGAAAATTTTAATCTTTATTTGAATAAAATATTCAAACTAAGATTATATGATAATTAATATAAATAAATCGTAATATTTAATTAATTAAGAAATGAATACGAAAAGATGATTAAATAAACTTATTTATTTAATCGAAATGAAATAATGAATAATATAAATAAATTATTTAAATTTATTTATACATAGATGGAATTCGAAGATTTAATTAAATATTAAGATATTTAATTAATTACCAGACAATGTGATGTGACCATTTTAGGTGTATACAATGGGATCTTGGATGTGAATGAAATCCTAAAGCCAAACGATCTCTTACCTACTCTATATTGATCCCATAGTCTGGTGCGATGCAGGAATATGCCTCCAAGAGGTCCTTAGCCAAACAATGCATAGTCATGCATGCCATATCTCCTGTAAGTCCATTGAGTTGTGTGGGTGTAGGGATGCATGTTGTTGTAAAAGGATCCATGTTGTTGTGTTGTGTTGAAAATGGTGTGGATCATGAACATCTAAACATCAAATATTGACCCACACGATTACTAGATATCCTAGTGGTGGCAGCTGTAATGTCACCTACACTATCAATTACTTCTTTTTGGGAAGCAACAACAACCTAATCTGCTAAGGGGGGAAGAGTTGGGGTGAGAACAGGAGACCTCCCACCAACCAATTCCCTAAATATTGGGGCTAGTCTATCTGCTCGATGATAGGTGGGCCTATCGGCAATCCTACCACACCCCTGACCAACATACGGTGGAATGTCTAGGTAGTTGACTTTGTGCCCAAATGGACCTCAGCATACAACTACTAAACAAAATATAATGGAATATAGTCATTGTTTGGATATTGACCATGTGCTACAAGAAATTACGAGTAGATCAATGGGGCCATAGCACGATCCACACATTTGGTGACTTGGTATCCCCTTACCTTACATTGATTTTGATAGAATGGAAAATAAGTGTTTTTAATCATTTTTTTTGTCACAACATCATGTATTTGTTTATAGGGAATCTCACCATGTACTTCTTAATACATGTGTGAAAGAATAGCAGCAACTCTATCAGGGGTTCATATGCACTAGTATGCCCAAGCTCATCTCTTAGTTTTTCTAGGCTTTGTAATATGGACATGCAAACTTCTGAATATATGCATGTGTTTGTACCATCTGCTAGTGAGTCTCTCCATCTCCTAATATCACTAGTAGTATTTACAAACAATGTTTTCGGAGGTGGAACAGATGCATTTTCCATGTTATATGTATGTACACCTAAAGGAGCAATGAGACCTTGGTAAATAATATATCTAGATCTAGGGAATAGAAATCTAAAACAGTTCTAAATAAATTTACAAGTGAGCACATGATATATATATTGAACCTATAGGTTGCAAACATATAAAATATGCATCTTAAATTAGATTTGTATATGCAAGATAATATCACTAGTAATGAATGCTACTTGGGATGACAAATAGAGCATTCACTAGTTCAAATAATTCATCTAACCATCAATAATATTTTCATACCATTAACAAAAAAACATTCAAAATCTATCATAGTTTTCATAATCAAAACATTTGTTACTAGATTGCACATAAAACATAATCTAAAACAATTCTAAATAAATTTACAAGTGTGCACATGATACATATATATTGAACCTATAGGTTGCACACATATAAAATATGCATCTTAGATTATATTTGTATATGCAAGATAATATCATTGGTAATTCGAATACTACTTGGGATGACAAATAGAGCATTCAGTAGTCCAAATAATTCATCTAATCATCAATAATATTTTCATACCATTAACAAAAAAACATTCAACATCTATCATAGTTTTTCATAATCAAAACATTTTCACCATTTTATTTAATTTTCTAAACATTTTACATATTTAATTTAATATATTTATCAATTTATAATTCTTAGGTTATAAATATCACCCTTTTAGAGATCATATTAGATGGATTCCTCCATAAGAAACCAGGTGAAAGTTTAATTTTGATGGTTCTTTGAGGGGAAACCCTAGGGCACTCTAGTACAAATGTGTCATTAAAGACTTAAAAAAATCTTGATAAAGGTTGCATCTAAGATTTATTTCCTAGAACTAGTAATAAAGGGAAAGCATCATTACTTAACATTGGTGGTCAAGTAAAATCAATTTAGTCATTATTGAAGGATATTCAATGGAAACTATATTTAGCATCATGAAATGATAATTGATCAATTAGAAGACAAACATCATACTATATGAGGCATGGGAAATCCTTGATTCACCAAAATTATTCTCTAAGTATGTTGCTACCATGAAGGAAACAAGACAACATGTTTCTTTTCAAATCAAGGGATTTATAGCATGAATGATTTAATAATTGGAAATTATATTGAAGAGGTGGAGGAGTGAATACATGCAACAGTCTAGGAGGTGGCCAATATTCAAGGGATCCTATCCAACAAAGATTATATTTATGAGCCCTAAAAATCAATGCAATGGAACTATGCAATGTTTCTTTAAATTATAAGTGTTGGATTCACTTAGATACTAAGGCTTTACTATTGAAATAGGTGTTCTTGATTGTTCCATTTGTTGCTTGTGTAATTCCAAGAAATTTTGATTGAAGTTAGCTAATTGTGTTCTCTAAGTTAATCCATTTATTTGCTACTAGTGTATGGAATAACTATCAGGTAGTTTAAATGAATCAAGTGGTAATCAAACAAGTTATTTCATTGTGGATTTTTTTGTTATTTAATGTATAGGTATGCAACATAGAGAAATTTTAGAATTTTGTTCCTTGTCAAAAAGATAATATTTTCCCAAAGAAAACCATAAACATGGATATAATGTAAGATTCCTCAAGCTTGATACTAAAGGTGCAAGATTATCTCAACCAATGAGATGACATAGCACTTAATAAAGTGTCTCTTAGATAAGTTATGCTTGTTGCAGAGTAAGGGAACAACCCAATATATAGTAGAGGAAATTTTACATGGTCATTCTAATTTACCAAACACATAGGTTGATGGTTCTAAATCAATAGTTGAGATATTTTCATTTGTAGGAGATGTAGA
This sequence comes from Sequoia sempervirens, assembly GCA_007258455.2. Lineage (NCBI taxonomy): Eukaryota > Viridiplantae > Streptophyta > Pinopsida > Cupressales > Cupressaceae > Sequoia > Sequoia sempervirens. The sequence goes on from VDFB02281844.1 coordinate 12,983, forward strand.
GAGGGTAGAACAATGATTTGAGCACATAGACGTATAATTTCAATTGAATTTCTTATGGTTCTAAATCAATAGTTGAGATATTTTCATTCGTAGGAGATGTAGAGAGGGTAGAACAATGATTTGAGCACAGAGGTATAATTTCAATTGAATTTCTTAAAGTTTCAAAGAATAAAATTTTCCTATTCTAAGTTGAAACTAGCAAATTATGCATTGAATTTCTTTAAAAATCTATAATTTTATATGGTTGTAGGAAAGCACGATCATGTTAAATAATGGTGTAGATTAAGAAATTATTTATGAAATAATTTAACATAAAATTTTATAAAGAGGGAAAGTGTTTGAAGGATGATATAATTATAAAAGGAATGTCAATAGTGGATTGAGATAAATTCTCATCAAAAGAAGGTGAAAGAGTATTAGTTATAGTGGGAATAGGAAATGCTATAGGTATGGAAGAGGCCTCTAGAATGGTAGTGGGCTCCATAGTAACAAGCGGAAAAGGGGAAGTAGTGGGAGGAATAGGGATAGAATGATATTTCATAAGTCTATATGAAGAAAATGTGATTTCTTTGTTTGGTCTCATCTACCATGGGTATCTTCAAATTTTTTGATCATTCCTCCTGTAGACACTGAAATTTGGTCTAAGCCTACGACTCCAATTTTTTCATAATTTGTATTTTCATGGTTGTGATTAAATAATGTTAATTATTTAATTACTTTCTAAAGTCTTTTCTCATCTATTAATTAAGTAACTTTTAATTATTTAATTGATTCATTCTAACATTTATTCTTCTATTAATTAAATAAACTTAATTATTTAATTATTTCATACTGTCTTTATTTAAATCTTGATTAATTAAATAAATGTTCTTTATTTAATTATGTCACTAATTAACTTTATCCTCCTTAAATTAAATAAATTCTTAAATAATTTATCTTTATCATATTTTCAACTGTAATTAAATAAATACTTTAATTATTTAATTATTCATTTAACCTTATCTTTACTCAATTAAATAAATCTTATTTATTTAATTAATCCCTAGATGTTGAATCTTGAATTAAATAATCATTTAATTCATAAAAGTCTATTTTGGACATATTCCTCTATATTTAGATAAATGTTTAAGTTATCTAAGTATTCATTTCCACTTGACTCGAGATCTATTTAAATCAGTCAGTTATCTCTTGATTTAATGACTGATTGTCTTTCACGAATAAACTCTATGTCATAACCAGTCAGTTATCTAGCTTTAACTCTTATGCATGTACACATTTGTTAATTAAAGATCCTTATTTAATTAATTAATTTATGTGTGTGTTCGAACAAATTGTTTCTATTAATCTATCTTTATCCTTTTCATGCAAACATTATTCTTCTAATTTTTGAATACCTTCAACTAGAGATTAAATCATTATTTACTCTTGATCTCTATTCTTAGGTTTTATCACTCACATCAATACTAACACTTATCTCAATGCATGTCGAATCTTTGAATCTGAATCATTTGTCTATCTTTCAATCTTAGCCTCTCATTCGAATGATCAATTTTCTATAAATTGATCTAGCTTTCATCATTGTCCCTCCTCCTGAAATTGTATGACTTTTGGAACACATGTTTAATCTTTGATACTTCGCTTTTATCACATATATCAAGGCTATACTTGCACACATACTAAAAATTTGAGGGTAGAATACCATCATGGCAAAATGGAGAAGGACAATTGAGGTCAATCATGGAAGGATGTAAATACTAGGTGAGATTGCTCTTTGTTTATGTTTATACTTTCTTTGTTCTTTGTTGTTTAGCTTTAGATTACATTAGAGTTAATTGCATTTGTGTTTGCTTTAATCTTTCCTGTTTTCATGATGTTACATTTGGTGAACCTGACGTGAAGACGTGTTCTTCACAATCCATAGATGTTTTATTTGGTTTTTGTAGGTATCATACGGCCCGACGCATCTGACAAACAAAACGACGCAAATGATATTACAAAC
>VDFB02281845.1:0-25834 GCA_007258455.2 Sequoia sempervirens
AACAAACTTACTTGTTTAGGAGGTACACTTTGAAAACCATAACTTTCTTCTCTCATCTTTCGAAACACCTGATAGTAGAGATAAAATTCAATATGATAACGGCAACAACAAGTTTTAAAATACTTGTTTATCTTCACATAATATGGCTTTAACATTTCAAACATTGTTTGCCCAATCTTTATATGAGGATATATATTACAAAAGTTCATATACATCTCAAGTTGTATTATGTCTAGCCAATGTTTAATATGATTAAATTCATAAATACCAAGCCCAATCCTATGTCTCATAACATCTCTAGTATTTGATGATGGACAATTTTGATCATGCCAAAAACTTGATATCAAGTTGTAAAGAAAGATTTTGGCACCCTAGGGTCTTTCTAGCCCTTGTAGGGTTTTTCACCTAAAAGGGGAAAGATGGGCCAAAATGTAATGTATGCATTCAAATATTAATGTGATTTGGGTGCAATATTCCTAGATGAGATGATCTAAATGCAGAAAAATAAGGGAAGCTATTGATTATTAATGCAAATCTAAGAAATATGATGTGTTTGAAAACATAGTGTGATATGCAAAAATGAACTAGAAACATGCACAAATGAAAAAAAATTAATGAGATTGAAAGGGGTGCACCTAGAGGTAGAATTCTGATGCTAGGAAGTTCTGGAATGTTTCAAAAATCACTATTGATGACCACTTGGATTAATTCACCACTGATGGCGAATCAAACCAGGTTCTGGTAAACTCTGCTGAAATAGGTTTCGGAGTGTCGGGAACTAAAATTTGAAGAAATCACATTTTCCAACCTACTAGTGGGACTCATTCTCCACTAATGGAAAATTAGTCCACCTAAAAACATCTACAAATTCTAAAGTCAATTCCATGGGTCCATATTTGCACTTGTCTTCTTGTCAGGTTGATGGAACTAAAACTACAAAAAATGGGTTGAATATTGTCTCCAAGCTTTAATTAGGTCTTTGTTGAGTTGAATAGCTTTGATGACTTGTTGACCACTTTTAAAAACCTATCTCTTTGAAAAATCTACCTACAAGACCTGCAAACACACATGCAAAGAGGGGGAAAATGGTTAAGGGTTAGAGTATAGGGATTTGCCTTGGTCAAATCCCACTTTGGTAATCAAACCCTTGATAAAGAAATGAAACGAAAACAAAAAATGAATGATGAACAAACAACATGCAAGTGTCATAAACTCACCAAACCCTTGTTATTGAATTCTGAAGATATGTCAATGGCTGCTCCAAGATGCTTTGATAATTGCTTGATTGATGAAAAATGCTTGAATGCTATGATGGATTGAATGCATGAATGAATAGGTGAATGGAGATTGAAATGGGTAGAAAAACACTTATTTATACACACTTATGCCCTAATTTCTCAAAAATACATCATAGTCCGACCTAAGGTCTTAATGAATAAAAATTTGAAAGAAATTTGAATTTATTTTGAATTTTGTGCCAAGAGGGACTCATTTGCCACTCATGGAAAATGGGTCCCACTCAAGGCATGTAAGTGAGTGTCAGGAATTAAGTTGTGTTTAATGTTGTTTGTTGGGTTTGTATTCAAAAACACACTTAATTAAGGCCTATAAGTGCATAAAGGGGCCAAATAAAGCATAAGAAAGGTGTGATTAGTGATGACAAGCCTAGAAAAGCGTGAAAGTTTGTTACAAGACTTTACGACACTTCAAAATAAGACTTGGTAAGGGATAAAAAGGGAATATTTAGATGAATTATAAGAAGAAGAGTCTAGAAAAGTGTAGAAATGTGTTACAACACCTTCACAAGACATAAAGTCTTAATAATTTGAAGATTCAATCATTAAATCTAAGCAGAATAAGCCAAGCATCACAGGAAAAAGACCTAAATTACCATGAAAATTTTCCAAAGATCTATTTTTCTATAGTACACAAGTTCCTAACAACATCTTCAATCCTATTAGAATGAGGAGCTCTACACATAATTTTTGAGTTGCCTTTCGAACTATCATCCAAAACCTTTTCTCTTTTTCTCATATTTTATTAGTGTGGTTCTCCTATAACCAATTTCAGCCGAAAGTGCAAACATTTTTCTTTTTCTTGCTATATCTTGATTTATAATAGATTTCAACATCACCCTTCTTGTAGTGGCCTTGTCCACTAATCAAGATCCTTTCCCAATGGAATCTAAACCCTTTTTAACATTTTGAACAATATTTTTTTTGTAATGCCATGTGTTTCTTCTTATTTGATGTTGAATGTACACCCAACAATTGTAATGACTCTTTCAGCTCATTGTGAAGAAGTAAACATGATAACAATTGGATTTTTTCAAGTATTTCAAGATGATTGAATGATCATTGATTATTCTATTTACAGATTTAGTCATTGACCTCTTACTCTTATTTGCAGGTTGGTTAGCATAACATTTTAGTTTCTCCATATCCATTTCAAGTAAATGACCTAAAGTTCTATAAGAAATTTGTTTCCTCACCTTTTCAACTAGTTTTATATTCTCATCCATACCAGTAGAATGAAGTGATCCTAACCCCTCTCCAACATGCATTGTTTGAACTTGGTCCTCCTCCCCATCTTCAAGGTCCATGTTTTCTTCAGTGGATTCGTTTGATCCAATATCTAGATTTGGCTCGACTTCAGCATGAGAAATTCTTACTTTTTGAGCCCTTTCTACATGTCACAAAGTATTTTGTAAAGAAAGTGAGAGATGGTGCTATATAAGTGGATTTTATGTATGCAAACAAAAAAAGTGATAGACATGATGCTATAAGTGGAGTAGAACTTTCAAATGACATCAACTAGTGGAACCTTGAACTTAAGAAAATTTCCATGGAACAAATACAATTGGAATGGATTCAATTTAAGGGAATGGAAAAATGAATTTTCAAAGTCACTAGGTTTTGGAAATTTTGGATACATGAATTTACATGCAAGCAAAGAAAGTGAGAAGTTTCAACTAGTTTTATATGCTCATCCATACCAGTAGAAGGAAGTGATCTTGACCCCTCTCCAACATGCATTTTTTTAACTTGGGTCTCCTCCCTATCTTCAAGGTCCATGTGTTCTTTAGCAGATTCATTTGATCCAATATCTAGAATTGGCTCAACTTCAGCATGAAAATTTCCTACTTGTTGTTTGAATTTACATGCAAGCAAAGAAAGTGAGAGACTATGAGCTATTTAAGTGGAGTTGAAACAAATAAAATCAAAGATTCTTAAACTTAAGAATTCCATGGAACAAAAGCAATTTGAAATAGATGATAAGGAATTTAGGCAAAATGAGGTTCTAGAAGTTATGGTAATGTCTATGCAAGATGACTATTTTTTAGTATTAAAGTTTCCAAGTTAAATCTAACATGGTTTTCATAATTGGAAATAGATTTATAAGGAAAAAATTGAGGTGTTAATAAAATTCCTAAACACACACGAGAGAGAGAGAGAGAAAGAGAGAGAGAAGAAATAAGCATGTACCTTGTTTCTTTCTATGATAATTTGCCAAGTTTTGTTCATGCCTCTTTTGTTCTTCTTTTGACAATTTTCGTTGAGGCATATTTTTTCTTTTTCTTTGTTGTCCCATTTTCTTCTTCAAGTTAAAGATGACTCAAAACAAATCCTCTACCAACTTAGGTAAATTCTCCTCCAAAATTTTCCTTGATTGATAAAAATGAAAAGTTTTCTTCTCCAATATTTGTCTTTATTGATAAAAATGCAAAGTTGTCTTCTCCAAAATCTGCCCTCCTTGATAAAAATGCTAAAATCTCTTCTTCTCCAAATTTTGTTTCCTTGATAAATGTGCAAAAATCTCTTCTCCAAAATCTGCTCTCCAAGTGATATAAATGCGAATTAATCTTGCAATTTGATATGGAATAATGAAAAATAAGTTTGTATTTATATTCATATGGGAAAAAATTAAAATTAAAATGCATTCTAGTGTATGGAATAACTATTAGGTAGTTTAAATGAATCAAGTGGTAATCAAACAAGTTATTTCATTGTGGAGTTTTTTGTTATTTAATGTTTAGGTATGCAACATAGAGAAATTTTAGAATTTTGTTCCTTGTCAAAAAGATAATATTTTCCCAAAGAAAACCATAATCATGGATATAAATGTAAGATTCCTCAAGCTTGATACTAAAGGTGCAAGATTATCTCAACCAATGAGATAACATAGTGCTTAATAAAGTGTCTCTTAGATAAGTTATGCTCATTGCAGAGTAAGGGAACAACCTAATATATAGTAGAGGAAAATTTCCATGGTCATTCTAGTTTACCAAACACACCTTGATGGTTCTAAATCAATAGTTGAGATATTTACATTTGTAGATGTAGAGAGGGTAGAACAATGATTTGAGCACATAAAGGTATAATTTCAATTGAATTTTATTAATGTTTCAAAGAATAAAATTTTCCTATCCTAAGTTGAAACTAGCAAATTATGCATTGAATTTCTTTAAAAATCTATAATTTTATATGGTTGTAGGAAAGCACGATCATGTTAAATAATGGTGTAGATTAAGAAATTATTTATGAAATAATTTAACATAAAATTTTATAAAGAGGGAAAGTGTTTGAAGGATGATATAATTATAAAAGGAATGTTCCTACCTCTTCTTTTATACCTTTTAGGTTAGTAAATATTCTAGGAAAAAGGTCTTCATATTTTTTTAAATTTTCCACTTGCATCACTTATCTTTCATCCCATTAATCTCCAATTTTTTCCATCTTAGGGTTCCTTCTAAAATTATATTTTGTTCTCTAGTCCTCAATGGTTCATGTTGAAATATTTATTGATTATTCCATTTACAAAGTTATTCATTGACCTCTTACTCTTATAAACATGTACATACATACACATGTATCTATTAATGTATAAACATTTAAACATAAGCAAACACATGTACATGTAGATAGATTCAATGTATAAACATAAACATGTTATAAGAAAAGAGGTACATGCACGTAGATTGAATGAAAATAAACATATAAACATAAGAAAATGTGTATGTATATCATATAAGCAAATCTAGGTACATGCACGTACAAATTGAATGAAAATAAACATATAAACATAAGAAAATGTGTATGTATATCATATAAACAAATCTAGGTACATGTACGTACAAATTGAATGAAAAGAAACATATAAACATAAGAAAATGTGTACATGTATATCATATAAGAAAATGTAAGTTAGAGATCATGAAATGTCGACTAATAGAGATCATCATATAAGCAAATGTAGTAAAGATCATAAATCTAGTGCATGGCCTAATATGACTGTCGACTCCTAGTCGAACAACCATCTGAATGAGAACCCTGCTTTGATGGATGTGCTGAGCCCTGCAGATAAAATTGTGTACACAATGTGTTAAATACATATAATATATTAAATAAATTTTATGAAAGTTATTTAAGAATGTACATGTATTTTTAAATATCTATCTAGATCTATGCATACATATGCATGTACATATGCACGTGTATATATACAAATTTAAAACTCACATGTCCACTAGAAGCAAAATCATTCACAGAGTCACGTCGACGTACACGATCTAAACCAAGGCTAGGAGTAACATGAGGTATGTCCACCTAAAATATATATACATATATAGTAGTACATGAATATCTAGTTAAAACTAAAATTTGAAAATAATTAAAAAAAAAGAATTGAAACATGCACATGCACACATACATGCACATCATCTGATATCAAACGATCTAAGTCCTCTGCAACGGTTGTCTCCACAAAATCAACCAAACACTCAAGTGACAAGTTAGCATATACATCTATCTGATCCATCACATGTCGTGCCATAAATGATGAGTGAAGGGGACTATGTAGCTAAGATGGCATCGGTGATGACAAACTGAGACTGGTCAACATCTTGATAAAACCCATAGTCTGTGTAGTAGTCGAATGATCTGTAGGTGGATCTCGATGTGCACTAGTGTTGGGCTAAGAGTGACAGTGTGTAATGTTTAATTTGTAATCTAATTGAAAACACAAACACAATTAACAGAACTTTAAACTAAAGAAATTGAAATAAAACTTGAATATGAAATAAAACTTCTTCAGAAACGTTCTGTCTTTCTCTATCTCCAGAGATTTGTTTGAAGCTTGTGGCTCTCAGATTGTGTAAGCTCAGCTTCTCCAAATGGCTGTTGTAGAATGAGTATGCAAATGAAAATCTCTATTCTATATGCTGGTGGAATGAAATTGCTAACGGATATAGACAGGGGCTGTAAATTATGCACAGGGGCTGTAAACGGAAGATGCTATGGATTGAAAATATGTCATGATTCTATACTGCTATTGCTAGGATTCTATGCTATATTATGCTATGATTCTATGAATGCTATGAAATTTGCCTATAATTTACTTGCTTAAAACTTCTATATGATTTGGAGCTCCCGGCAGTCATATTTATAGATTTTTGGCAGGCACAATCCCGGCTGGCAAGAATCTACGACTATGAGATTGTCTGGTAGAATTGAAAGGTAAGAGATGGAGAGGTTGAGAAGAAGATGGAAGAGGTTGAGAGGTTGGAGAGAAGGATGGATTCCTGTCTTCAACCCACGGGAACAAGCCTGCACAGAAACAGAGAAAATTAAATTTTCTGTTTTGACCGTTTGCTTCCCGGGAGTTGAAGATAATCCCCAAATTAAATAAATAAGTAAATTTATTTAATTTTATTTAATGCATTTTGATTTTTGATTTTAAAAACTATGGAAGATTTTAATTAAATATTTTGAAATATTTAATTATGATATGACTTTAGAAGAATATGAAATTTTAGAAGAATTAATTAAATATTTTGGAATATTTAATTATAAATAGATATATGAATCGAATTAGAGGAATTAATTAAATATTTGAAATATTTAATTATAAATAGATATTTAGAAGAAGAAGAAAATTTTTAATCTTTATTTGAATAAAATATTCAAACTAAGATTATATGATAATTAATATAAATAAATCATAATGTTTATTTAATTAATTAAGAAATGAATACAAAAGATGATTAAATAAACTTATTTATTTAATCAAAATGAAATAATGAATAATATAAATAAATTATTTAAATTTATTTATACATAGATGGAATTCGAAGATTTAATTAAATATTAAGATATTTAATTAATTACCAGACAATGTGATGTGACCATTTTTAGGTGTATACAATGGGATCTTGGATGTGAATGAAATCCTAAAGCCAAACGATCTCTTACCTACTCTATATTGATCCCATAGTCTGGTGCGATGCAGGAATATGCCTCCAAGAGGTCCTTAGCCAAACAATGCATAGTCATGCATGCCATATCTCCTGTAAGTCCATTGAGTTGTGTGGGTGTAGGGATGCATGTTGTTGTAAAAGGATCCATGTTGTTGTGTTGTGTTGAAAATGGTGTGGATCATGAACATCTAAACATCAAATATTGACCCACACGATTACTAGATATCCTAGTGGTGGCAGCTGTAATGTCACCTACACTATCAATTACTTCTTTTTGGGAAGCAACAACAACCTAATCTGCTAAGGGGGGAAGAGTTGGGGTGAGAACAGGAGACCTCCCACCAACCAATTCCCTAAATATTGGGGCTAGTCTATCTGCTCGATGATAGGTGGGCCTATCGGCAATCCTACCACACCCCTGACCAACATACGGTGGAATGTCTAGGTAGTTGACTTTGTGCCCAAATGGACCTCAGCATACAACTACTAAACAAAATATAATGGAATATAGTCATTGTTTGGATATTGACCATGTGCTACAAGAAATTACGAGTAGATCAATGGGGCCATAGCACGATCCACACATTTGGTGACTTGGTATCCCCTTACCTTACATTGATTTTGATAGAATGGAAAATAAGTGTTTTTAATCATTTTTTTTGTCACAACATCATGTATTTGTTTATAGGGAATCTCACCATGTACTTCTTAATACATGTGTGAAAGAATAGCAGCAACTCTATCAGGGGTTCATATGCACTAGTATGCCCAAGCTCATCTCTTAGTTTTTCTAGGCTTTGTAATATGGACATGCAAACTTCTGAATATATGCATGTGTTTGTACCATCTGCTAGTGAGTCTCTCCATCTCCTAATATCACTAGTAGTATTTACAAACAATGTTTTCGGAGGTGGAACAGATGCATTTTCCATGTTATATGTATGTACACCTAAAGGAGCAATGAGACCTTGGTAAATAATATATCTAGATCTAGGGAATAGAAATCTAAAACAGTTCTAAATAAATTTACAAGTGAGCACATGATATATATATTGAACCTATAGGTTGCAAACATATAAAATATGCATCTTAAATTAGATTTGTATATGCAAGATAATATCACTAGTAATGAATGCTACTTGGGATGACAAATAGAGCATTCACTAGTTCAAATAATTCATCTAACCATCAATAATATTTTCATACCATTAACAAAAAAACATTCAAAATCTATCATAGTTTTCATAATCAAAACATTTGTTACTAGATTGCACATAAAACATAATCTAAAACAATTCTAAATAAATTTACAAGTGTGCACATGATACATATATATTGAACCTATAGGTTGCACACATATAAAATATGCATCTTAGATTATATTTGTATATGCAAGATAATATCATTGGTAATTCGAATACTACTTGGGATGACAAATAGAGCATTCAGTAGTCCAAATAATTCATCTAATCATCAATAATATTTTCATACCATTAACAAAAAAACATTCAACATCTATCATAGTTTTTCATAATCAAAACATTTTCACCATTTTATTTAATTTTCTAAACATTTTACATATTTAATTTAATATATTTATCAATTTATAATTCTTAGGTTATAAATATCACCCTTTTAGAGATCATATTAGATGGATTCCTCCATAAGAAACCAGGTGAAAGTTTAATTTTGATGGTTCTTTGAGGGGAAACCCTAGGGCACTCTAGTACAAATGTGTCATTAAAGACTTAAAAAATCTTGATAAAGGTTGCATCTAAGATTTATTTCCTAGAACTAGTAATAAAGGGAAAGCATCATTACTTAACATTGGTGGTCAAGTAAAATCAATTTAGTCATTATTGAAGGATATTCAATGGAAACTATATTTAGCATCATGAAATGATAATTGATCAATTAGAAGACAAACATCATACTATATGAGGCATGGGAAATCCTTGATTCACCAAAATTATTCTCTAAGTATGTTGCTACCATGAAGGAAACAAGACAACATGTTTCTTTTCAAATCAAGGGATTTATAGCATGAATGATTTAATAATTGGAAATTATATTGAAGAGGTGGAGGAGTGAATACATGCAACAGTCTAGGAGGTGGCCAATATTCAAGGGATCCTATCCAACAAAGATTATATTTATGAGCCCTAAAAATCAATGCAATGGAACTATGCAATGTTTCTTTAAATTATAAGTGTTGGATTCACTTAGATACTAAGGCTTTACTATTGAAATAGGTGTTCTTGATTGTTCCATTTGTTGCTTGTGTAATTCCAAGAAATTTTGATTGAAGTTAGCTAATTGTGTTCTCTAAGTTAATCCATTTATTTGCTACTAGTGTATGGAATAACTATCAGGTAGTTTAAATGAATCAAGTGGTAATCAAACAAGTTATTTCATTGTGGATTTTTTTGTTATTTAATGTATAGGTATGCAACATAGAGAAATTTTAGAATTTTGTTCCTTGTCAAAAAGATAATATTTTCCCAAAGAAAACCATAAACATGGATATAATGTAAGATTCCTCAAGCTTGATACTAAAGGTGCAAGATTATCTCAACCAATGAGATGACATAGCACTTAATAAAGTGTCTCTTAGATAAGTTATGCTTGTTGCAGAGTAAGGGAACAACCCAATATATAGTAGAGGAAATTTTACATGGTCATTCTAATTTACCAAACACATAGGTTGATGGTTCTAAATCAATAGTTGAGATATTTTCATTTGTAGGAGATGTAGAGAGGGTAGAACAATGATTTGAGCACATAGACGTATAATTTCAATTGAATTTCTTATGGTTCTAAATCAATAGTTGAGATATTTTCATTCGTAGGAGATGTAGAGAGGGTAGAACAATGATTTGAGCACAGAGGTATAATTTCAATTGAATTTCTTAAAGTTTCAAAGAATAAAATTTTCCTATTCTAAGTTGAAACTAGCAAATTATGCATTGAATTTCTTTAAAAATCTATAATTTTATATGGTTGTAGGAAAGCACGATCATGTTAAATAATGGTGTAGATTAAGAAATTATTTATGAAATAATTTAACATAAAATTTTATAAAGAGGGAAAGTGTTTGAAGGATGATATAATTATAAAAGGAATGTCAATAGTGGATTGAGATAAATTCTCATCAAAAGAAGGTGAAAGTGTATTAGTTATAGTGGGAATAGGAAATGCTATAGGTATGGAAGAGGCCTCTAGAATGGTAGTGGGCTCCATAGTAACAAGCGGAAAAGGGGAAGTAGTGGGAGGAATAGGGATAGAATGATATTTCATAAGTCTATATGAAGAAAATGTGATTTCTTTGTTTGGTCTCATCTACCATGGGTATCTTCAAATTTTTTGATCATTCCTCCTGTAGACACTGAAATTTGGTCTAAGCCTACGACTCCAATTTTTTCATAATTTGTATTTTCATGGTTGTGATTAAATAATGTTAATTATTTAATTACTTTCTAAAGTCTTTTCTCATCTATTAATTAAGTAACTTTTAATTATTTAATTGATTCATTCTAACATTTATTCTTCTATTAATTAAATAAACTTAATTATTTAATTATTTCATACTGTCTTTATTTAAATCTTGATTAATTAAATAAATGTTCTTTATTTAATTATGTCACTAATTAACTTTATCCTCCTTAAATTAAATAAATTCTTAAATAATTTATCTTTATCATATTTTCAACTGTAATTAAATAAATACTTTAATTATTTAATTATTCATTTAACCTTATCTTTACTCAATTAAATAAATCTTATTTATTTAATTAATCCCTAGATGTTGAATCTTGAATTAAATAATCATTTAATTCATAAAAGTCTATTTTGGACATATTCCTCTATATTTAGATAAATGTTTAAGTTATCTAAGTATTCATTTCCACTTGACTCGAGATCTATTTAAATCAGTCAGTTATCTCTTGATTTAATGACTGATTGTCTTTCACGAATAAACTCTATGTCATAACCAGTCAGTTATCTAGCTTTAACTCTTATGCATGTACACATTTGTTAATTAAAGATCCTTATTTAATTAATTAATTTATGTGTGTGTTCGAACAAATTGTTTCTATTAATCTATCTTTATCCTTTTCATGCAAACATTATTCTTCTAATTTTTGAATACCTTCAACTAGAGATTAAATCATTATTTACTCTTGATCTCTATTCTTAGGTTTTATCACTCACATCAATACTAACACTTATCTCAATGCATGTCGAATCTTTGAATCTGAATCATTTGTCTATCTTTCAATCTTAGCCTCTCATTCGAATGATCAATTTTCTATAAATTGATCTAGCTTTCATCATTGTCCCTCCTCCTGAAATTGTATGACTTTTGGAACACATGTTTAATCTTTGATACTTCGCTTTTATCACATATATCAAGGCTATACTTGCACACATACTAAAAATTTGAGGGTAGAATACCATCATGGCAAAATGGAGAAGGACAATTGAGGTCAATCATGGAAGGATGTAAATACTAGGTGAGATTGCTCTTTGTTTATGTTTATACTTTCTTTGTTCTTTGTTGTTTAGCTTTAGATTACATTAGAGTTAATTGCATTTGTGTTTGCTTTAATCTTTCCTGTTTTCATGATGTTACATTTGGTGAACCTGACGTGAAGACGTGTTCTTCACAATCCATAGATGTTTTATTTGGTTTTTGTAGGTATCATACGGCCCGACGCATCTGACAAACAAAACGACGCAAATGATATTACAAACCACATTTGACGAATACAGCAATGCGTCTGACAAAATTCAATGCATCTATGGCTCTTTGAGATGCAATTGACTAGTAAAAATATGTGACGCATTTGTTGCTCTAAACAACACATCTAACTGGTGAAATTTTTGGGTTCAATTTCCAATTTACAATTTTTCATTGTGTTTTTATTTTAGCTAATTTTTGGTTTGTAGCATGTGTTTTAAGGAGTTAACATAATGTTTGTAGGATGTAGCATAGAAGACAAGTTTTTGAAACCCCTCTTGCAGGACAATTGATGAAGACCAATTCAAAACTACTAATGAATTTTTTTGCAAGACGTGTGTCGAAGACTATTTTAAAATAGACTATTTGGTAGATTAGAAAATTGTCACTTGGGTTTAAAATTTACTACTGTCTATTGTGTTTGGTGTGAAAGCACACTCTGTTATTACCCCATGATTTGGTAAATAGAATTATCCTCTCCCCTTATGCATTCATGCAATCCTAGGTGCAAGAGAACCTATTATTGACTCTAAAAATTGGGCCTATCTTGGTGGGGAAAATTACTCACCCCAAGACGACTCAGACCGGTAACACGTTGAACCCAAGCGACTTCCAGTTGGTATATAAAATTGGGTACTTGAGGCAAGCTCAAGTATCACAAGTATTGTTCTGACAAGAAGGATAGCAATGGTCTCTTGCCCCATGGATGATACCCCATGAATAGAATGTCCATACTAAACACCATTGTTTCTAGTAAGCCAAGAACCTTCTATTTGTTGGTGCAGTAGGTTAGACCTACGAAGTTGTCTCACGTTCTTACGGTTCATAGTAGAGATGAGAAGTATACCATGGGAGTTTCATGGGTATTGTAGCTTGGCTGGCCCGAATGAAGTGTTGTGTCATGGAGGGGAGCCAGTGGGGCCAAGCTACTAGTCATCCGCTTTGAATAAGCATAGCTGGGGAAACCCAAGTGAGAACTCAACAAGTATTGTCTTTCACAACCTTAGGATTGTACTTGTTTTATGGAAATACACATGTTCATGATCGTCAAACTAAAAATACATTGTCTTTTGATTGTCTTTATTTGTCAAAACTTTATCACAAAACAAAGTTAGTTTACACTACAATTCACTGGAAAACAACAATTGTTCATCAAAAAACCACAACTATCAACAGAGTTGAAATTGTTCACCAAAAAAATGCATCTATTAGGTATAGTCGCATCTGTTTACTAGTCTGTCGCATTTGTCAAAACTGAGTCCAATCTATCGGTTATTAGAAACTAGGTCGCATCTTCCTGTCATTAACTCAAATCTATACTTAGAGTCGCATCTGTTATAGAGTCTGTCGCATCTGTCGAAAACCTAGTCCAATTTGCATCTCCCTGAATCTAAGTCTCATATGTTTAAACTTGAGTCACATATGTCAAAATAGCTCACATCTGCTTAGTGAAAAACTACATCTAATATCTCAGTTATTATCTCTATTACTAGAAAACCCACAATTGTTACATTTTGTGACACATCTGAATAGGTGAGCCGCATCTGCAGTCTGGAACGATGCATATGCCCCTATCACATAACCAACCTAATTTTACCATAACATAGTCAGAGTCTTGAAAACTACATCTAATCAGTCTTGAGTTGCATTTGATACCCTGAGTCACATCTGCTATAAAGAAAATTGCATGTGTCTGATACTTGAGACTACATTTACCAGTAAACCACAACTGAGAAGGAAAACCGCAACTGTTAAATTTTGCAACACACCTGCCTGAGTATCAGAAAACCAGAATTTACTGTCACAGACCAAGAACAAACAGTCAAACCAGTATCTGACGTATCCTTTTACACTGATTCTTGGACAGAAACCATAAATTTTGCTCAAAAATTGCACAATTACATCCTTTAGGAATCATTCAATCATAGCGATAGGTACCATAGTCATAGATCTTACTGTCATCTTAGGGGTCTTTATTTCCTTTAGAGAGATCATCTTTTGCAAATTTTAGGATAGGAACCTTTCACGCTTCAAATAAACCCTTGATTCAACAAACGTTGTCATTGAATCTAGTCATCATATCTTTTGTCCTACACGTGAGTCCTTCCAGCTCATCAGTCTAGTTTGGGAGCTCACCTTATCTTTTAGTCCTAGTCCTACGAAGGTTCCTTGACAAAACTAAATTGAAACTTGGGTTAAGCTTTAGCTAATAGATAACCTCTTTTAGAATCTTCCAAATTGATCACTTAGACCTTTTCATATTTAGACAATGTCATCCTAGAATAGCGTCATTTTAGACATACCTTATTTGTAGAGAAAATGCCAAAAAATAGTTGCATAAATTCATCCTTTATATTCAAAAAATCCCAAAAACATAGATTAGACTCATAATCATCCATAGACTTAGCTTTTGCATCACTTGCACTTTGAGCTTACAATACATGGTTGAAACAAGATCGAAAAGGAAAGAAAGAGAAAAGATGGTTGATCCAAATGAATTCATCAATCCATTCTCAAACCCCTTTTCAGGGACATCTTCATCTAAACCTCACAATACTTTGTTAGAGAAATTTGTTACTAGAGACACACAAGGATGTGTTGTAGTGGAAGACATAGATGTTGTTGCATAGGACCCCGATTTTGCTTCCTTTGTAGATGACTATCTAGCAAATGATCCTCAACGATACTTAACCAAATTTCTAGCAGAAGGTGCCAAACTACCTCTTGGTTTTGATATTCATACCCTACAAATTTCATCTACCCAGGGAACAAACACTACCACTACTAGTGCTACTATACCTCAAGTGACTATCGCTATACCATCTAGAGGACCTACACATAGTGCCTCAATGATAAACACATCTCCATTTGGTATGCCTACCTCAACTTAGGGTCTAAATTTCACTGTTGGGGCATCATCGTCCAATCCCTTCAGTCCTCTTGTTGGGAATAAAAGATCTAAAACATCAGCCCCTACATCAAGTGTCAATGTCACTAGCACTATTCCACAAACAACTATACCAAGTGTAAATGTCGCTAGTACCATACCACATATTGGAGTCTTATAGGAAGGAGGTATACCCTTCTTTCAATATGTAAATCAACCCATCACTTCACAAATTCTAAATCAAAATCCATTTTCACAGATTCTGAATCAAAATCCATTTTCACATATTCTGAGTCAAAATCCATTTTCACAAACTCTGAATCAAAATCCATTTACACAAATTCTGAATCAAAACCCATTCACTAACATTTTGAATCAAAATCCACTTTACATACTGACATTTAACCAAAACCCATCACAAAACGCTAGATTTCAAAACACGTACATAGACCCAAATAATCCAACCAACACATCATTAACTCAAGTTGGCGTCCTGCAGACACAAATGCATGCACTTCAAACACATATGGATAACATGGCAGTTTCAACCAAGAAAACCTTTTCAGCAAAGGATTTATGCCCATTTCCCTTTGATAAATCATTGTGCATGACACCTTTCCCTCATGGATATGTCATACCAAATTGTCCCAAGTACAATGGAAAGCGAAATCTAGTCGAAGACATAAGGGAATTTTCTATGATGTGCATAGATGTTTCCTACAACCCCACCTATCTTAGGAGACTCTTCCTGAGAAGTCTAGTTGGAATTGCACTAGAATGGTTTTTAGGTCTTGACTACAGTATAAAATCAAGGGGCGAACTGGCTAAGAAATTCATTGAACAATTCTCCTTTAACATAGACAATGAGATTAACATAGCAACCTTGTGTCATACTACACAAGAAGAAGGAGAAAATTTTATTGCCTTCATCCAAAGGTGGAGAACTATATCCAGTCAATGTCCTATCGAGATACCTGAGAAACAAAAGGTCACTATGTTCCAAGAAAACCTCAACCCAAAATTGAGAAGTGACTTAAGGGTACATTGTTGCACATCCTTTACAGAACTAGAGGAAAAGGGACTCATACTAGAAAAATCTATCATTGAAAAAGGAGAACTTAAGACATAGACACCCAACAAAAATCCAAATGTGTAGAACACACCCAATGACATAAACAAGTTTTGGTCTCGGAATAAAAACGTTACCAATGATGGGGTAGTTGATGCAAAGACTTTACAAGCAGGACCAATCATCACACTTAGAGGAAATCCCCCCTCTACCAACACACTTAACATCATCAACCAAACCCCCAACACTACCCACAACACCCAATGGCCACAACAATAGAGACAATTTCCAAAACATGAGTTCACTCCCCTCAGGGAACCCATCGAGTTAGTCTTCAAACAACTATTGCAACACAATCTTATATAGCTTCAAGAGCCAAGACAATACAATCCAGGTAAATTCAAACCATCTTGGTGGGATGATAATGCCTTTTGTGATTTCCATCGGACCAAAGGACATAGCCTACAAAATTTTCGTCAACTAAAAAACATCATACAGGACTTTGTTGATAATAGAACTATTGAAGTCAGTGGACAAAAAACTACAACTTCAAACACTAATCACAAGGTCTTTTTAGATCCATTACATGACCATGGGAAAGTAAAATCCCCCAGTTTGAGTAACAAGACCAATACTTTGGCCAACTATGCTAATGTTAAGCATGATTATAGTAGAAAAATCATAAATCACCTTTGGGCTGCAAATGAGCATGTTAATACCATTTCCATAAATAAAACTCTTGAGTGTGTTGTTAACACTCATCATACCAAGATCACCATTCAAGGCCCTCCATCACATCAGACACCATAGGCTTCCAAGTCACAATATAACTTACTTGATCAGTTGGGGAAGACCCCAGCCCAAATCTCTATCTTGGAACTATTACATATCTCCCCTGAACATCGATCCATTTTAGACAAGGCTTTACAAAGCACCATTGTCCCTAATGATCTTGATGTCAATCATTTCTAGGAAATGGTAGGCTACTTGACCAATAATCATCATGCCACATTCTCTGAACAAGACTATGCAACTGAGAAGACAAATCATAACGACCTGTGACATCTTGAAGTCCTTGTTGACAAAACCAAAGTTAGATGAGTTCTGGTAGACGAAGGAGCAGGGTTAAATCTTTGCACTTTAAAATTGATTAAGGCATTAGGTTTCTCAAAAGCATGTGTAGACACAACCAAAAGCATTTTCATTAAGGCTTATGATGATGAAGAACGCAAATCAAAGGGGGTTGTCACACTTCCTATCAGAATTGGTTCTACAATTATGGAGACAAAATTCCAAGTCTTGGATCTCACCCTTCCATACAATCTTCTACTAGGTAGACCATGGATTCATGCCATGAAGGTAGTCCCTTCCACATATCATCAATGTCTAAAATTCCCTTACAATGGCACTGAAATAACAATAGATGGTGACCCAGATCCATTCCAATATTGCACCAATCTACAAGAGACACCTCAGCGCCAAGTTCCTGTAAACCAAGAAGCATCATATCCAATTCATCTCATTCTGTCGATCCATCCACTCTCACTAGAACATCCACTTCACCTTCATTACCTTCCACTCCTAAGGTTGAGATCCAAGATAAGGGTTGTGGAGAATATCACATTAAGACATCTTATTGTGTTAGCCATCTAATTCCTCCTAAATCATATGGTTTACATACGGAAGATAGGAGACAATCAGTGGTCACCATACACATTCCTCCCTCAACAACCATTACAAAATGGGGAGAATTAAGCAAAGAAGCCATACACGCAAAAGATGTGACCTCCTGGTTGTATATAGAGGACCATGAAGAACCTCCCTCACTTGATCACATTCCTACAGATCAATATGACAAAGGTTTCACAATCATGCAAAGAAAGGGATATAATGGACATAGTGGTTTAGGCTTACATCAAGATGGGAGAACATAACCTATCATTGTTTCTAAATGGCCGAAGGGCCTAGGGCTTGGGTTTCAACCAATCCAGATTGGCGTTCCTATTACCACATCACCTTTACTCGAGGAAGTAAGTGCTTCTAAATATATTGAGACATCTAACAAACCATCTAACCAACCCTACTGTGATTCCCCCGACTCAAATGAATATGAGTGGGATTCCCTATCCTCCACCTCTTCCATGGACCTTGATAAGCTATTTGGAGAACTTGACTTAATGTTGAAATATTCATCAAATCCATTGAATTCATGTCCACCTAAGAATTTGACAAAAGAGGAATGGTTTAAACATTACTATTGGGAATCTCTTGATCCTACCTCTTGGGAACCTAATAAATCCATTTCAAATAACCAAACCTTGGCATTAGGCCCACCTTAGAATCCACCTAGATCCAAGAAAAAGAGCAAAGAGGACTTGGTATGAAAATTATGTGACTATATGAACAACTCAACTTTTACCTTAACCCCGTTGAACTTTGACAACTCTGATGATGGCATGCCTTTAGTTTATCCCCAACTCATTGATTGGGACCAACAAGACACACCTATCTTAGACATTTTTTAGAACGACAAAGCAATTGTTGAGTTCCTGGGATTACAAGAAGGAATACCTAGTGGTGATCATAAGGCTAGATTTACCATTGACTTGGACAACAAGGCATATTTTGGGGAATCTATTCAACCCTCCAATCGTAAAAATAAGAAAAATAATGGAAAAGAGAAAAATTATGAGTCTCTAGGTGAAAACTGAAAAGTACCTTTAGACAATGAAAAAGCAAAAAATAAGGACACATCTGAAGGTGAAAACCTCTCTAAGGCACCTAAGGATGGAGGTTTGAACATTCTCCCTATTGCAAAGGAAAATTCACCTATGCTAGTTGAAGAATCAGTGGAAGTTAACATAGGCACAAAAGAGAATCCCTGACTAGTATATTTTGCAACATCATTGACAAAAGCAAAGCAGCCAGAATTCTACAACTTCTTTACGAAAAGATAGATTAATTTTTCCTGGTCATATGAAAAAATTCCTGGGCTAGATCCTAAACTTGTATTACATCATTTTCCTTTGCAACCAGGCATAAAACCAGTGAAACAGAAATTGAGGAAAATGCACCCACAAATTGCTTTACTAGTCAAGGTTGAGCTGAAGAAACTATTAGACATTGTCTTCATTAGATCAATTGACTATGCAAATTGGATTTCCAATCTTGTACTAGTCACCAAACCAATAGGGGGCATCTGCATCTACACAGATTTCAAAGATATAAATTAAGTTTGTCCTAAGGATGACTTTCCTTTGCCGAACATTGACATGATTGTTGACTTGTTAGCAGGCTATGAGATGTTATCCCTTATGGATGGATTTTCAAGGTATAATCATATCAAAATTGCAACTGAAGACCAACCTAAGATAGCTTTCACATGTCCCTGGGGAACGTATTGCTAGAATGTCATGCCCTTTGGACTCAAAAACACTGGAGCAACCTATCAGTGTGCCATGACCACTATTTTTCACGACCTTATACACACTCTTATGGAGGATTATGTCAATGATCTTATTGCTAAGTCGTTGACAAGGGCTGATCATTTACAGGTCTTAGACAAGATATTTCAAAGGCTAGAAGAGTATAAAGTGAGACTAAATCTAAAGAAATGTGTGTTTGGAGTGAAATTAGGAAAGCTTTTGGGCCATATCATTTCTAGACGAGGCATTGAAGTGGATCCAACCAAGGTAAAAGCAATCATAGACATGCCTCCACCAACTAATCTCACTTAGCTAAGGACACTACAAGGGAGATTGCAATCCATCAAAAGATTTATAGTGCAGTTAGTAGATAAGACACATCCCATTCAACATTTACTTAGAAAGGGAATACCCTTTGTATGGAAAAGTAAGCATCAGGAAGCTTTTCAACTGATTAAGGATTACCTCCTCACACCACCAGTCTTAATGCCACCTGTTGAGGGACAACCATTGATTCTCTATATTTCAGCAACCCACTCATCACTAGGAGCATTGCTTGCACAAAATGACGATGAAGGTCATGAAAGGGCAGTATACTATATCAGTCAGACTTTAGTAGGTTATGAGCTTAACTATAGTACCATTGAACGTGCTTGTCTTGCAGTAGTATTTGCTACTCAAAAACTAAGGCACTATATGCTAAACCATCAAATAATGTTGGTTGTGAAGATAGATCCTCTGAAATATCTTCTAAGCAAAGCAGCATTAATAGGGCAACTGGCCAAATGGGTAATGATACTTAGTGAGTATAGTATCTTGTACATAGAGAGAAAAGCTATCAAAGGACAAGTCATTTTTGATCAGTTGGTAGATGCACCAATACAAGCAAATCACCCTTTAGTTGCATATTTTCCTGATGATTTTATATTCACCATTGACACAGGCATGACATGGAAACTATACTTTTACAGGTCCCATACGAATCATGGCTCAGGGGTTGGTATACTATTTATCACACCACAGGGTGATTCTATCCCTAAGTCATTCAGTATTTCCTTTCCATGTACCAACAATATAGTAGAATATGAGGCTCTTGTGATAGGATTATGCATGGCAGTCAAATGGAAGATCAAAAACCTACAAGTTTATAGTGATTCTCAACTGGTAATCCCCAAGTAAATGATGACTATGAAACTAAGGATGAAAAGCTTGCTCCCTAAAAATGCATGGTAGATAGTTTCAAGGGGTACTTTGACAAGATTGAATTTCATCAAATACCTCATGTTCTAATTAGGGCAGAAGATGCCATGGCTACTATTGCTTCACTCCTCAACATACCAAGCAATGTGCCTAAGTTTGAGTTTTTGGTAGAACAATTTTTGGTCCCTGCCTATGACATCCCAGATTTGGAGATGGTGTGTGATATTGTTGGTCTCGATTCCCCATGGTATAAAGATATCTATGAATACCTCCATGCCAAAATCATACCCCCTAACCTTTTCAATAACCAATGTAGGACATTCCTTTGCAAGTCAGCCAAGCACACCATCATCGGAGACACCCTTTATAGACATTCCTTAGACAATACCTTATTGAGATGTCTCGATACTAATGAAACACAAGAAACCTTGTGTGGGGTACATGATGGTATATGTGGATCCCATTCTAGTGGTCCTACCTTAGCTAAGAAGATTATGAGAATGGGTTACTATTGGCCTACCATGGAAAAGGACTCATATATCTTTGTCAAGAAATGTTGCCAATATCAAGTACACTGAGACTTGATACATGTACTAGCACAGCAGCTCCACCCCATAATTTCACCATGGCCCTTTGCCCAATGGGGACTTAATCTCATAGGCAAGATACATCTTACATCCTCTAACAACCATAAGTTCATCATCATTGAGACTAAATACTTCACCAAGTGGATTGAAGCTATTCCCATGACCTACATCACTGGCACATAGATTTCTAAGTTTATCCTAAACTATATCATTTTTCAGTATGGTGTTCCTCAGTCCATAATCACAGATAATGGTCATCCATTCAAGAACCAAGAAGTCTGCCATCTTTGTGAAGAGTTCCATATCCAACACCATTTTTCCACCCCATATTACCCACAAGGTAATGGCCAAGCAAAGGCATCTAATAAAACTATCATCAGAATCCTCAAAAAGAATGTTAATGATGCTAGTCATGATTGGCATTTATAGCTTAATCCAACCTTATGGGCTTACCACACAAGCACCCATACTCCCACTAGCGCCACTCCCTATTCCTTAGTATTTGGTTCTGAGGCCATCTTGCCTATTGAGGTCTAGATTCCTTCTCTAAGGGTATCTTTGAAAGGGCACATTGACGATGAAGAGTACCAAGTTTCAAGACTACATGAGCTAGAATTCCTAGATGAATGAAGACAAAAGGCATTAGATCATCTCCAAGCATATTAGAATCATCTTTTTTGTGGCTACAACAAGAAATTCTTGAATAGAAACTTTGACATTGGTGACCTGGTCTTAATGGAGAATCCCAAGAATCAAGTTGAAAGAGAGAAACCAGGAAAGTTTGAACCAAACTAGTTAGGACCCTACATTGTCATAGAAGCCTTTGGATCAGGAGCATATCAACTCTCTACTCCTAAAGGGGAACCATTGTTAGCACCTATAAATAGTCTTCATTTGAAGAAGTTCTATGCATAGCTTCTGAGAGCCTTGTCTTAATTATCAAAAAATAAAAAAAATCATTACCTAGGTGAAAACCTGGCAAACAAGCATCTTGGAAACATCAAAAAAAAAAATCAAGAAAATAGGAAAGAGAAATAAGTCGTCCAATAGTGAAAACCACTTTGGTGGCGCTTTGGATAAGTACCATGGTGAAAACCTGGAAAACAAGCACCATGTGTAGTTGACTCTACTCCTTTGTCTACTATCATTCTAATCTGACTTCCCTGTACATATCAATTATCCTTGTACATATTATCTATCCCTATATATATCACCAATCTTTTCCATCCATTGCTTGTACATATCATTCATAATAAATGGTTGTCTTTTCCATAACTTGGAATGACTGACATCGAGTACACTTAGTATCCCCCATCCCATCTTATTCATAATCAATTGGTCTTATACTCAACTGGGGGCAAGCACTTGACTTGTGTCATATTGGTTCTTACATTGGCTATCTTGAAAGACATAAAACCATTG
Organism: Sequoia sempervirens; assembly: GCA_007258455.2. NCBI lineage: Eukaryota > Viridiplantae > Streptophyta > Pinopsida > Cupressales > Cupressaceae > Sequoia > Sequoia sempervirens. Next base: position 22,587 of record VDFB02281845.1, read on the forward strand.
AAAAATCCAAAAACATTACAAAATGTCCTGAGAAAATCCAAAAACATCTAAAAACTTCAAAAAGACAAAAAAATCAAAACATGTAAAAAATCCAAAAATAGAGTCAGGGTTAGTCGCACTTGTCAGTCTTTGTCATTTGTCGAACTACATTGCCTCTGTGACTGGACGTAGGCAAGGCCATCTTTTGATATTCCCATGAGGCATTAGGTCGATCCTTTTAGGTTTGTCGGTATAAAATCATGACTCAATCCATATGTCTATATGACAAGGTCATTGGTCGTGTCGAACTACAAGGTCTCTGTGTGTATAACGTAGGCAAGGCCATCAATCGATGAGCCCCCGAGGCTGCACTAGGTCAGTCCATTAGGGTTCATCACATTCAGTACCACACACGTTGTCTCTCCTAAAATCAAGTCTTATCAAACAATCATCTTATCAAACAAACAAATCAAGTTTTGGCAAATATTTTATTGGATTTTTGAATTTGTGGCTTGTTTATCTTATCATTTTATTGACTTTAATTTAGAATCATGTTACTACCTTTCTCAAGGATGTCCCATGAAGGATTTAGAGAAGCAATGATGTATCAGAATTTCATTTTCTTTGATTGTTGTTTGTCAACTATCTTTTAACTTTGGATTTTGAGTCATGTTACTAGTTTCCACAAGGATGTCCCATGAAGGATTTAGAGGAGCAATGATGTCTCATGACCTATCTTTATTTGTTTGTTGTCTGTGGTTTTTCTTAACAAAAAGACTGGGGAAATTGTGCCCTTAGTATGAGTTAACACAATCCTTTTCAGCGACTGTCTATTGTTAGCAAGTGGATGACCTTTCACACCTTGATCTATGTCATATCATGGTGTTTGTCTCCATTTGTAGTAGTTACCGCCCAATGATGATAAAGTGCAAAGACTTTTGTGATTCAAAAAAATATCAAAGATTGCTAATACTAACAACCATGACTTTTATTATTCATCTTCTTTTCACACTAACATTTCTTCTTTCTTACATTATGATGGAGTCCTATGACACACAAAAATATAAAGCATCTTGCATATGCATTCATGTTAGAAACATCATGTAAATATCGTACATTGTAAATCATACATATATCTTGCATTTTGAAAACACAAAAATATAGGAAATCATGACATAATAGGCATTCATCATCATAGATCACATTACATCCATCATTATCAAATATATAGCATTACATGTAGATAGAATTGTATATATAAACATCACAGTTCATCTCATAATCATAAATTGCATACATAACATCAATCGATATCATCGAAAGTAAATGCATACATCATCATATAGAATAAAAAACTCACATCATAGGCTACATAAAAACATCATAATGTAGATATGATCATCCATAACATGTACATATCACATGGACACTAACATATCATATAGAACACGTGCATAAATAAAAGACTACATAATCATACATAGAACAGCATATCATGAGAATTGTCGCCAAAATCATATATATATATATATATATATATCGCTCAAAAAGTGTCACATCACAATGTCATAATGTATTAGTAAATATGAAGCCCGCGGGCTCTATGATCAAAATACAATGTCTCAAATAAATATCAATACATGTCCCTATCTGGAACTCCCATTGCTCCCATGTGGAGAATGTGAAGACAACTGATGGTGAGATCCTGATGACCTATGTGCAAAAGGAGGCATGTCATATGGCCCATATCTACGAGGTCCCTCGACCCCCTCTGTACTCACTGTCCTGCTCTGAGTCCTGCATGTCATATCAGTAAATATGAAGCCCGCAGGCTCTATGATCAAAATACAATGTCTCAAATAAATATCAATACATGTCCCTATCTGGAACTCCCATTTCTCCCATGTGGAGAATGTGAAGAAAACTGATGGTGAGATCCTAATGACCTATGTGCAGAAGGAGGCATGTCATATGGTCCAGATCTACGAGGTCCCTTGACCCCCTCTGTACTCATTGTCCTGCTCTGAGTCCTGCTATAGGACCTGCTGCTATGAACCTGAGAAAAACTAGGAGCCCGTCTCTCACGAGGAACCTCTGCCTCATATAGATCCCTGTAGTAGGAAGCTCTCTCAACTGCTCTGACTAACTCCCATGCAAAAGCATCAGATGGCCCACTACAAAGAGCTTTTATCTCTGTGAATCTCTGCTCAGTCTCCTATCTCTAAGCTATGGTCTAGTCCCTGTCCATGTAGGCCATGTCCCTCTCCATCTGTAATCCATCCTACTCGGCCATCAAAGCCCTCATCCTCTCCTAAAGGGATGCTACCTGGGCACGTAGATCTATTGTATCTTGATCAATAGGACTTGTGTCATCCTATCGTGGCTGCTCCATCCCGTCATCCTCCCACTTCTTTAGGATCCTGTCTCAAAGCTCCCACTCCTGGTCATCCATATCCTCCTCATCATCATCGTCGTCCTGGTAGCCGACGAGCAAACCAAGAGCATCTACCTCTACCTCCTCCCTAGCCACCTCCTCCTCTATATGCTCCTCTAGAATATCCTCCCCTCCTACATGCTTCTTGCCACCAACCCCAATATCAACCTCCTCCTCTCCCCTACCAACCTCAAGCATGGGAATATCCTCTCCCTCCCTCTCCTCCTCACGAATGGGTGATAACTATGGGCCTCTACCCCTACGACCACATCTCCCCTACCACCACCCCTCTGACCTCCTCATCCCCCATCTCCATCATCACCTCTCCCACCTCTCCCACCATGACCTCTACCTCTCCCACACCTCTCAATAGGTGCATCTTGGTCTAGATCTGTGAATGGCACTGGCCTGTGACTAGCCCACCAGCAATCATATACTACTCTGCCTCTCCATCCCCACTGTATCAGTTGTAAAGCATCAATATCTGCCTCTGTTTTCACCACCGAAATCTTAGGTCCCCATAAAGTCACCTCTCTGGAAGATTTGGTGTACTCTGCTTGACCTCGAGGCTCATCTTGAACCTCTCCAAACTGTCTCAATACCCGATCTAGGAAATGCCTCTCAATGATGTGTACATGTGAAACTGTCTGCCCAGTCAAATACTAAGTTTGATGGAAAAATGTCAGGTGTCAGTCCTCATCTAGCCACTATGGACAATCCATGTACGATCTTTAAATAAAATGAACCATCATGTCGATGGCATGTTTGTAGTAACCAGTATCTCCTGTATGATTCTAGGTGTTTGCCCCCGTGTAACGGAAGGCATAAGGTGATC
>VDFB02281846.1:0-19517 GCA_007258455.2 Sequoia sempervirens
AAGCACCTTGTGTAAATAAAGCACCTCCATTTATTATTTGGCTCTTTTGTCCTATCATTCTTTGCATCACCATTTATCCATCATCCGCGTCCTTACCATAGCTTGATCTTGTGAGGTATCATAAACACTTTAGCACTATTTGGCATATTCCAAAGGTCAATCTATCCCACCTTTATTGAAGTAGTCTAATATGTCACATTGGGGGCATTTCACTATGGATCATATTGGGTTCTTGTATATCTTGAGGTCATCGGAGATCTTATCAGAAAATCCCAAAAACATTCACAAAATCTCATAAAAAATCCCAGAAACATTCATAAAATGTTCATCAAAAAATCCAAAAACATCAAAATCTTGTACAGCTAAAATCCAAAAACATTCAAAAAATTGTAAAGGAAAAAATCCTAAACATCCAAAACACATCAAAATCCCTAAAAAGGTCAAAACATCAAAAATTCAAAAAGAGGTACCCTTGTTGAACTACGTCATCTCTGAGCTTGAATGTAGGTAAGGCCATCATTGGTGTGCCCCAAAGACACCCTAGGTCAATCCTTTATGAGTCTACCATAAGAAACTGGCTTTTCCATCATTGTTCATATCTTCATCTTGTAAAAAAGGGTCGAGTCAGTCGAACTACATGGTCTTTGTGTGTATAACGTAGACAAGGCTTATCTTTGATTAGCCCCTAAGGCCCCTAGGATAGATCTTTAGGTTAGGTTCTTGGTTGAAACTTTCAAAAATCCCAAAACATCCAAATATCTTGAAAAAACCTTAAACATTCATATATCAGAAAATCCCAAAACATCCAAATATTCATAAAACACAAAAAGAATAGAAAACATTCAAAAGACCTAAAAAGAATCAAATATCTCAAAAAACCCTAAACAACCTCAGAAAATCAAAAACATAAACATACGCATAAACTTTCTAAAAAACCCAAAAAACAACCTCAAAACATTTAGAAAATACCAAAAACATTGATATATTCCAGAAAAATCCAAAACCCATCCATCCCATCTCGCTTTCACCCGCAATAAACCTTCACCCATAATAAATCAATCGTCACCTTCAACCTTTGGTGAATAAGTAGAAAACAAGCATAACAAGTTGTAAAGTGAGAACTTAATTGTCAAAATCCAAAGTCTAGGTCATAGGTAAATACATCAATGAAGTTTATATCAATGACTCATCTTAGCATCATCATCCTAACAAACAATCTTTGATCAACATGTCCTAGGATGTATCCTTCCTGTGATGTACATTAGTATCAAACATCATTGTAGCTAAACTTAAATAGGAAAGAGATATAGATAACACTGGCTATTTTTCTTTGACCTTTTCTTATGATTTACCTTAATGACCCATTCTGAGGACCTCTCGATGATGTTTATCAAAATGATTTAGAGAGAAAGGAATGGGGCATCGATCATTATCTTTCGTTTGTTGTGTTTGTGGGTACTCTTGTAAAATAATCTTGGCGCATACTTGCTTAGTTGTGTGTAGGAAGGTTGTTTGGATTACGTTGTTGACTATTGCATATGCTTTGTTCCAATATATTCTAAGCTTCTACCTTGCATTATAACAAGGTTTATGTATGTCAAGGTGTGAACAAGAACTATCCTATCTATTTTCCGAGTCAAAGTCCATTACACTAGATACAACATCATCCTAGTTATCAATACCTTTATGCATCATATCCATGTGTTATATCAAACAATAAGGAATGACAAAAATCCTAATCTCAAAGTGTGAGCAACTCATAATCCTGCATTTCATCCTCATTTTGCATTGTCTTATCACCATCTCTAATAAAGTCTCGATGGATCATAGACTTGTTGGATCTTTTGAATCAATCGTCGAAATCAACGGTCATTCACTCTTTATTATTCTATCTTCTCTCCGCGCTAACCTGGTATCATGACAATCAACAAAAAATCATCAATGCATCCACCCTGCATCCACAAACCATCAACATACATGCATCTCATAATCATAGCATAATCATAAAACATCCATCAGCATAATCATTGCATATCACATCATACATACTGCATTATGATTTGAGTTGTGATGAATGATATAGATTTGTTATTCTAAGCATCTTAAAATCGTTGCATTTCATAAACATTTGCATTCATACATCCATATGCATACATGATCATCAACATAAAATTGCATAGAAAATACACGAAAAAGAAATGCATCCACATCATTTGCATTGCATATCATTTATTCCATAACATATCATGAAAAGATACTGAAAAAGAATATGATATTGCATCCATATCATATCATGATCATTGCATATCACATAGGCATAAATAAAGTGCACCCATACATGATAAACTATAAGCATCTCATATCATGTGCATTCATGCACATGAAATAAAGTGAGCACATCACATCATATAGAATATGTATTTGTATCATAAATATATCAAAAAATGAATGTTATGGTAAAAAATATGGATCAGTGTATGTATAATGATCATAAGTACAATAACCACAAAGCTATCAAAAAGGAGCCCACAAATATCTGTGGTAAAGAATGGGGCAAAAAAATAAAAAATGTGTCTATACATAGGAGCTAGCCCTGATGGCTGCTACCCTCTCCAAGCTGCCTCTCAGGCTGATCCTCGGCTCTTGGTTGTGCATCACTATGCTACGAAAAATCAGGCTATCTACGTGCCTGCGATACATCTTGATGGTAATGCTACCTATAATATGCGGCCTCTGTCACGACCTCTCTATATAATCTAGCCGAAATAGTCCTACCATGTGTGGCCACCATCATAGGCTCTATCTGTTGGCATCGGGCAACCTCCTAATCCCTCTCTGTAGTCACGACCTGTACCCGTTGTATTTCCTAATCTCTCTCGGTTGTGATTCCCACAACTTGCTGCCATGTCTGGTCTCGCTCAGCAGTAATAGTCAAAACCTACTAGCACGCCTAATCCCACTCACCAATCAAAATTTTCACCTGCTACTACAACTATTGTATCTGTGCATCTCTGGCATCTGGTGGTGGTGGTGGTGTTGCCTGCTATTATACAACATGTGACTAAACCTAAGGAGGTTTTTGTCCAATCAGTGGAGCACCTAGAACCTACCTATCTTAGCCATCTTGGCCATCCTGAACACCCTCTCCTTTGCCTCTAGCCCCCTTGCCTTTGGGTCTCCCTGGTGGAGGAGCACCTGCTAGATTTTTCAAATGTCACGGAGGTGTGAACCAAGCATCGTAAGAAGGCGTAGTCTATGCTACTGCCTGACTCTGATCATAGGCCCAAGGCTGAGCCGCTAACTATCTGAAGCTCTCAACTGCCTCGGGAGTTGAAATAGTTGGTCCCCATGTGGGAACCTCTTGAGCCGACCTAGCAAAAATGGCCTTGTAAGCATCATTTGGCTTGTCCTAGACCTCCCCAAACTGTCAAGCCATCTTGTCTAGTAAATATCACTCAATAATGGTGTGCTCACGACCTTGCATATATCGGGTCTTCCTGGAAAATTACAGTTGTTATTCATCATCACACCATGGTGGCATCTGTAGCCATGAGCACCATCAGAAAACTGTCATATCATTAATAATCCATCACCGATACGAGAGCCAAATTTTTCCAGTGTGCCTCAATGTAATCACACCTCTGTACTGCTAGATCATAGGATCATCTCTCTCCACATCTGCCATTTGCACAATAGGTTGGAGCACAATGATATGCTCCCACACCCAAATGTGAAGCAAATTCACCCCTACACCAATGGCTCTCCCATCACAATAAACAAAATTGTGCATGTCATGATATAGTGAGGCCAACATCACAAGCCCCAATGCAAAAAGTGTCCTCCTGTGAAGCATTCGGTGCCACACCAAGCCCCATCCTGGGTTGAACCCTCTATTGCATCTATCAGGAGCCACCAAACCTGAAATAATGGCTACAATGATCAATCTAAAAGTCATCACGTTACCTCTATATGACTCGAGATCAATCTGTGATGTAACCAAAACAATGTCCTCCATCTCCATCACCTTGTGACAAGCATCAAGTTTGGCATCAACATTATTTATCACATGATCGCCATGTATCGACAAATGAAAAATACATCATACATCCTCCAAGGTCACCGTTGCCTCGCTTGTCGGAAGTTGGAAACAACGAAGTATCACTATGCCATCTCTCGCACAAAGTAGTCATAATAGCTAAATGAATCTGGATAACAGGTGCATATGCAACATACCAAAGGCCATTCTCTCCCAGGTGCTCCTAACATAACTCTGACAGATTGCCTAATCTCTCCAACATAATGGGTCTATGCTCGCGTGACATCAGTGGTGGAATGACCTCCTACATCCACGAAGCACACAACATTAGGAAATCAAGGAAATTTGACTTATTTGAAATTTTTAGCTCAAAAATCACAATAGCGTCGCTATTTGCAATAGTGTTGCTATATTTAAATTTAAAATTATGATACCTGAAAGCATTTCAAATTGTAAATCGCAACATGTGTCACAAAACACACGGGAAAATTTATATCTAAACTTTGGAAACCCTAACCCTAATTTCTAAATCGACAAGTGTGTCGCTATATAAGCTTGTGTCATAATTTAAAATTAGAAACCCTAATTTTAAATCGTGACTAGCGTCGCCATATAAATATGCATCATTATAATTTATTTGAGCGTCACCGATTGCAATTTGGGTGTCACTATATAGCAACACCCCCAATGTTTAAATTTCAAAGAGCAATAAATGCATCAAAAAGTCAAATTTCAAATCAAGTTTGGAGTTACATACCAGCGGTCCTACGCCTAGAAGACACTGATGCTCTTGAACTCAGTTAGAGATGTTCCTAGGAAGCTCTCATCGCACCATTTCATCAGAGGGTCAGAGCTCAAAATAACAAGAATCTCTCAAGTGTGAATATGAATTGAAAGTGACCCTTCTTGGCTTATTTAAGATAGAAAATTAGGGTTTTTTGCCCTAATTTCACCTTCAAGCTAGGGTTTATCATCATTTTCACCAATTTTTCCAATTGAAACCTAATTATGTGTCATTTTTTGCATTTTTGGCATAATTCTTGCATCCTCGAGCCTTTCTAGACCCTTGGGGCAGCTTTTAACCTTTATCGAGAAATCAACCCAAAATTCAAAAAAGTTGCCTAATTTCTCGAGAGGGTAGGGAATCAGCTTTATCCTTCTACGGGGCATCTGAAAAAATCAGAATTTTCTTTTTTTGATTTAAGCAGCAATTTTTATCTAAAGAGCGTTATTCTTTGAACCGAAGCAACATGTACCTTGCTTCAAAGAGGAGAAAAATGTAGACACTAAAAAATTTCCTAAACGATATCATACACTCGAAACAGATTTATTAACATCATTTCATCCTCAAACTCATCTTCTTTTCACTTAATTAATTAAATTAGCCTAGCTATTTAATTAAGTGCATCATTTGCATCTATTAACCTAATTCATCAAATTGGGTTAATTCACCCCCTTTCACACTAACATTTCATCTCATTAAATTAAATTGAAATATTTAATTTAATCTTCTAAGTCATCTTATTTAATTAAATAACCCAAAGTTATTTAATTAAATATCATTCCATCTCTCCCCCATTCATTAAATTATTTAATTTAATGAATATCACCTTTAACTCTTCTAATCCCTAATTGCATGATTAAACCTTGTTTAATTAGCAATTAAACTAATTTTCCTCTAAAAGGGGAATATTCCCAGGGAATATTTCTTATCCATTTTTTGCACAATTAAGAATTTCTTTTAATTTGCAAAATGCCTTTTATACTCACCAAAATAAATATTCCAAGGAATATTCTTATTCCTCCATCATTTGAAAAAGGGATATTTTCACTTAGCTTCTAATGCAAGTTTTAACCTTTAACCTTTTGAACAAGTCACCTTTGACTTGTGTGAGCAGGTCAAAAGAGTGTTTGTTTGAAGAAAATGTGATCCCTTGATTAAATCCCATCATGCATTGATGAGAATCTATGATCCATGCCTCTTCTTCCTTTCATCTTTGACCGTTGATTGATCTTTTTTATCTCAACCCTCCATTTCTCAGTTGTGCTCCTATAAATGAAGCACTATTTGGAGACAAATGGATCCATCTTTCAATTGCAAAGTCATGTTGTTGAATTCACTTGCATCCACACTCTCAATTTACTCACCTTTAGCTCATTTTAGTTTATTTCTATTGCATAAATAGCTTAAAGCATCCATTAATTGCTTCCATGCATCCATCTTAGTTTGTATATGAATTGGGGTTTTCATCTTTTAGCTTAGAATTAGCTTAGATTAGCTTAGCAATTGCATAAGTAGTTCATTTTTAGCATAAAATCATGTTAACTTAGCTTGCATCATGTTTAATTTAGCATAAACTAGGTTTTCATCCATTTATCACAATGGTTTCATCGATTCTCTTCCATCTAATCGATTGAAATAGGCTCACTAATCATGGGATTGTGAAAGGTTCATTGTTCCACATCAACATGACACCAATTCCAAAATAGGATAAGTTTCAAATGGGTTAGAGTAGGAATTTAACTATTTTCATAGTTTGTAACTTTTAGTTTGTATAAATGCTTAGTTTAACTTTTTAATTTTGAATTATCTTGTTTGGTAGATTGAGGTTTAGTGGATAAATTATGCTTTGATTCATCGTGGATCAAGCGTAATCAACCCACCCTGACGATCCTCATCTCATAGAAAGCATTGAATTCACATACCATCTTTTTAGATAATTCATCTTTATTCTTCATCGGTCCCTTCATCTTTAACATTACCCACACAAGTCTTATATTAATCACAATATGAATTCTATCTTGGTTTTATTTAAATTCTACCATAGACCAATTAATGGGAGAGATTGGTATATTGGATATTTGTTGGTATTTGTATGAGGGGTCCAAAAAAATATCCTTAGATAACCCATTTGACATGTTTGTAATTCTAAAAGCTCTAAACTAGGTTTTTTTGATCCTATAGTGGTCTCTTCATGATACTTTATGCTCATCATCGTAGTTATCCCAACCCTACTTGTATTTTCATTATCTCTCTAGGTTCATATGGATTTATTTTATCAAAGGGATGCATTTTCATTGTGGTCATCTTTGTCTCTATGATTCTTATAATTTTAAACATTGGGTAGGTATAATATTCAAGTACCAAATGAAATTGGATACATTTTTTATGTATGTCAAATAAAACCTTTTAAACTTAAACTAACTACAAGTAGTAGTTTTTCACTAGCATATCTTGGAAGATAGTATGATGCATTCATGAATCCTCCAACATGAATGCATGAGAAGGTATGGAATATGATGAATCAATTTCCCCACATGACAAAAAAATTCATTGCTTTAACCAATATTCACTTACTAATAGTATTCTTCAACATTCTAATAATGAGATATATGAAAGCATCATTCACCCTTCTATATATATATTAGATACTCCATATACAAGTAAGATCATAAACCAATTTTTTCCATCTTCAACACCAATGACCCCAACTGTCTCTAACCTAGGTGGGATCAACCTTTTTTTTGTTGAACAATAATTAGTATTAGATCATCAAGAATAAATTTGATAGAGTGAATTCTATTAACTAGTTGTGTATATTGTTTCTTAACATGACACCCCAATTTATGTACTCCTTGCCATCTAGGATCCTTAAAATGAAGTGGAACTTCCACAAGTGGAAATCCTTGTAATTTTTATTCCCTACCACCTAGTTAATTAAAGTGATAAAATCATTTGTTTCTACTATAAAATTACTTTTATGGTGTGCATTTTGGATTCTAGTGACCATAATTCTCTTTGTAAGCTAGCTCTTTTTTAGTATGTGAAGGAATTGATCAAGGTTCTCTTCATAAAACTACTTGATAGAATCAATTGTTATCTTCTAATATTTTTGTAGGTGAGAATTTTAAAAATTTATTCTATATACTCTGGAATAATATGAAGTAATTTGTAACCCCTTTAGTTTTAGTTCTCGCGTGTATTTTATTTGTAGAAGTATACGTAGTTCAATACAAGGTATGAAGATTGAGTTGATATGAGAAATTATGTGATAATATCACTTTTCATAATGGTGTTTAACCTATTATTAGTATTCTTATTCTCCTCCATATTGGAGTGATATTTCTCGAAGATTATGTGCCCAAGATCTATGTCTAAGATATTAATCACTTCTCAGATGAACTTTGGAGTGACTCCCTCAATTTGTACTTTATCTTCCAGGACACCTTTACACTTCAACCTTTTAGCTTCTAGAAAAAAAGAAGTAACTTTGTTACTAGCTAGCTGGAATTTTAGTATCAAGATGCAACTTTGTAAATTATCAATAAGTTTAAAATTTTGAGGGATTTGCATTGATGAAATTTCAAGGTTTGGTTATAGGTTAATAGTTACCAAATTATGGGTAGGTCTAGGGTCCCAAAAATAATATCTAAGCAAGATTTTGAGGTAATAATTTATATTTGTAATTGAAATATTATATGTAGGGTCTAAAATTCCAAAAGTATTTTGCAAGAAAGAAAGTGGGTTATGGTTGTAGTTTTTCGTAAAAGATACAAAGTTATGAACAAATTCCAAGATACTAAAGAATTCAAGTAGTTTAGAGTTTTAGGATTTAATTGCATATTTATAGTATATGTAAGGGTATAAACAAAGTCCAAACACCTAAAAAAACATTTAATTTGTGGATAAATTTGTCAAAATTATAAAATTTAATGTAAAGTCTAAGATTCTTAGACTAAAGAACTTAAATGTAGTTAATTTACATGAATATAAGGAACATTTGAATTCCCAAGAAACCAAAAACTAATGTGTCTTTTTAAGGAGAATTAATAAACCCTATAAACATCGAAAACCAACATATAGACAAAAAATGAGTATATTTAGAGGTCATCTAGCTAGAGTTAATGGAAAAATAGTGACAAAGAATGGAGGTTGGATGATTATAGATTTTGAAAGAAAATTAGATGGCTTTAATTACCAACTTAAGTATTTATTTATTCTTCAAATCACACAAAGTATAAAATAAGAGCATTAAATTAATTTTAAAAAATTATGAGAATCTCTAATGCTTTATGTGAATTGACTCCAAAAAAATTCCTTATCTATAGGTCCTAAAAGACCCAAGGATCCAGTAACATTGAATATAACCCATATTGCTAGGTAAAATAGTTTTTAAAAAAGGAATCTAATATCATTCCAAATGATCAATATTGCAACTACTCTTATTTAATAAAAGTATATCTATTTGTTTTATCTTCATAGGATAAGTCACCTTCTATGATTGTTCACCAAAGAGCTCTAACCTAGAAATTATTTTGGAGATTCCAATTTATATCAATGTCACTTCACCTAAGATGAATAGTGAAGAACTATTCCTAGGTAGGCTTTTGGAATATGATATTAGAAGCAACTAGATGATCAAAAAACTCTTGGTTTGGATTTACTAATGGAGGTCCTACATTTTAAAAAAATTATAAAGTTGTTATATAGGATTGGCATAAAAGTATATCTTCCATTCAAAATTGAGTCTTTTGATTTAATCAAGCATTTCGAGATAAAATAAATTAATGTGTAATCTCAAAATAGTAAACTATCTTTATCTTCCATGTAAATTTGAGTCTTCTAACTAAATCAAGAATTCTAAGATAAGACATGCTATTTTGTATTCTCAAAATGGTAAATGCTTCTCTATTAAAAATTGTGATTAGGGCGTGATATACATCTAATAAATTCTTGATCTCATGTACCTTGTTCAAATGTTGTATAATTGAGGATAATTCCCAATCTAAATTATTTGTGATTCACATGTCATTTAATAAGGCTGAAATTTATATTTATCATGCGAAAATAATTAAAATTAATAGGAGTTTCATTAGAATAACTTGGCCTCTACATATTTGTTAGTGGAAGATCTCTACTAAGATAATCAGCAAAAACATTATATTTTCCTATATATGTTTGGATATATAATTCAATCAATTAAACTATTCTTTCCATAAAAAAATCTTCATCATCCATTTTTTCTTCCATGGTTATTTTTATTAAAAGTAAGGAATGTAGTACAATCTATTTTTGTCACAAAGTGGTTTAGATGCAACAATCTAAAAGAATTTTTTTCAAAACATTTTTTATACCATAAATTTCTTTGTCAAAATAACTCACTTTTTTAGATATCTTCTAAAAATACTCTATTAGTTATTTTACAACAAATTCATTGACATGTGTAAAGACATAAAATTATTTATCTTGGGTTGGTCTAGGCCCTTCCTTCACCCTTTAACTCATGTGATCTGGAATCAGGTTCCCCCCCCATCATATGTTGGTGTCTTTGGAAGGAGAGGAACAACAGGATTTTCAGGACTATTGAGATGATCCCTAAAGAGGTTTTTGGCATAGGGAAAAGGCTAATTTCGAAAAATATTTCGATCTTCAGGGGGGAAATCCTAGAAAAAGATCCTACTGAGTGGGAAATTAAAATGGCTAAAGCTTGGCACCAAAATCTTGATGCTAACTCATATGATGACTCTAGGTCCCAGGCAAGACGGGATACTATCTGGAAACCCCCAGACCGTGGCTGGCATAAACTAAATTTTGATGGCGCCGCCAAAGGCAACCTGGGTAGGACAAGCATAGGAGGCATAATTAAAGATTACAAGGGAAATTTTTTTGCTGGTTACTCGGGGGGTATAAGAATTCAGTCATCATGACTATGGAAGCTAGGGCACTGCTAAAGGGGGTCTAGTTAGTTGTCACTCTAGGGATAAGGAACCTGCACATTAAAAGGGATTCTAAGTCTGTGGTTGATGTCTTTAATAAGGGAAAATTACTTGGTTGGAGTACTAGGGACATTTTGTTAGACATATTTCATTTGGTGGCTAAGTTGAATATGAAAATTACCACCCACATTTTTTGGGAGGGTAATCAAGTTGTTGATGCTATGGCTAACATGGGATCCCATTGGAGAGATTCTAAGTGTTGGAGGAATTTTGGGAACTTACCACTGAGAATACAAGGTTTAATCCTTAAGGAGAAGGGCACACGTATTGTTCATAATGATACATAATTTTGAGATTGTGTTAGCCTTCTTAGAGTCCACATACTTGTATATTGGGTGATGTGGATGAAGTTAAATGTTGAGGTGTTAAACTCATGGCATAATTTGAATAAAGGGGTGGAGATCGATAATAAAGAGCTAATTATGAGGAGTGGGGAGTACAACTGGATAATGGCCAAGTTGGGACGAACCTTACACAATATATATTTAAGGTCTTGTCTCAGCCTTCACATATCCTTGCAGATTTTTAAATTCAAATTTGGTGTGACTAATAATTATGATGTGAAGCTCTTTCCTTGTCCTATGAACTCCACTAAAAATTTGCTAATGTTAGATGGCTGGATTTTGGGGAATTCTAAATTTAGCCCTGCGGCTAAAAAATTTTGGTACTTGTGCAAAGGAAACATGGAAGGAAAATCTTCCAATATCATAATTGCTTACAAACCTAGCCATAGGTGTCTCAAGATTTCCATTAATGGGAATATCATGATTGCCTTTTGGGATTTAACTTTTCAAGTGTGTGTCTAGTACACCATCTTGATTTCCCGAAGCAATCTTGTTTGGCTTAAAACCAAAAGTGTTTAGGTGAACCTCACTTTGTCAAAAATATAACATTTTACTTTCACAAGTTTCTTGGTTTTTCAGTGTGTAGAACGAAGATATGGGTGGTGATAGGGTGATGTTGGAGCCCAAAAATTGTGGGGAATTTTGCAATGACCTGTTGGTTTGGCACATCTGTGTTGAAGGCGGCTTGGCGCCCTTGATGGAAATTTTTGTCGGCCATGATTCGAAGATGTTTGTGTAATTCATGAGTTCTTGGAAAGAATGAAGGGTTTCCATGGGTGGTATTTCCTTTGAGGTGACTGAGGAGGTGATTGCCCAGGCTACGGGGTTGTCATGTACTGGGAAGTACCCTAAGCATACCAAGGCTCAGGACAACGAAAGCCTAAACACCTTCTTTGTGGGAAATGAAAAACCTATTCACTCTCAATCTGGCTTTGAAAGAGAAGCTCTCCTGCGGCCGTGGGACCAGGTTTGGCTCACCCTCATGAAATATGTCACTTTAGAGGGTAGATATAAAACTTTTAATTTTTATCATTTCCCTCTCTTAAACCACCTTTGTCATAAAATTTTGTTGAGTTTCCCATTCTTCTGACTCACTGGCTTGGAAAGCTCTATTGAGAAGTGCCTTGAGTCTGCTGCCAATAACCCTGAGGATCCCATTCCCCTGCCACTCCATCAAGGCCTCATCTTGAGGATCTATCATTTTCACCTCTCTTTGCTCGCCCAAACCCATCTTCGCTATCTACATTGAGGAAATTGAACCCCTGATTGAAACCAATATTTCCCTAGCCGATTCCAAGGGTCCCAAAAGAAAACTCCTCCAGTAGTTGTTGAAACCCCTAAACCCAAACTGGCTGCCAAGAAGAAAAAGGGGATTGTAGGGATAGCCCAATCTCACACTGCGGCTGGTCTCTATGAACTTAAGTCTACCCCAGTCAAGACTGACAACAAACCTACTACTAAGAGGAATGTGAAGGATGAGGGGAAGGATTTGGTGGAGCAACCGACCACTGACAACATTGAAAAGACTCCAAAGGGGATACTATGGTTGCTGCTACTGTGGAGACTGGGGCCAAAAATACTAGCATCAGGAGATCTAGTAGACTAGATAAAAACAACAAGAAAGTGCAGATTAGTGAAATTTATACTAATGAGGAGTGATCCGACAACAAAAGGGATAACAAGGAGGAGGAGTTTGTTGAAGAGCCTAGCCACTTTTTAGACCTCAACAAAATGTTGAAAGAGAATTTGAATTCCCAGTCCTCGGACCCTCAGGGTTTGGAGCATGTTAACATTGAGAAGACTGTGGAGAAAGGGGAGGATCAACAAGGGCTTTTGGAATAGCTGGAGAAGATTGAAAAGAAACTCAATGGTCTGTCTAGGCTCATTGTCAAGTTGATCAACTGTGCGGCTGGCACCCTCTTTACTGTGCTTAAGGATGAAGTGGAAAAGAAAGTTGCGGAGGATGGTCCCTACTAGGCTGGGGAGGATGTTTTCAACCTCCTCTCCTAGAAGTGAGAGAATGCTAGCTAGTCTATTGTTTCTCCATCTGTTGGGTTTTTTGGTCAGCTATTTATTTGTTGCGTCTATTCTGTTTTGGGTTTTTGCTGTTATCCTTGGACTTGATCTTTTTTGGACCCTGCGGCTCATCGTGTAAAGGGAACAACGCCTTGTAAATGCTACTTATAATATCAAAAAAAATTCATTGACATATTTCATAAAAGATAAAACAACACTTCATTCATAGTTAGATGTATCAATATATAAAAAAATGTGAAGTGGAAGGAACATGAAGTACAAGAAGATTTCTTATCTTTTACTGATCTTGTTGATTACATCAATGTACTTTAAAAATAAGTGAATTTAATTTCCTTAATAGTTGTTGTAATGGATCTATCATATCCTGATCAAAGATAGAAACTATAAACATACTTCAACTTCCCTAAGGATACTTCAATCTTATTTTTATTAAAATGGAATTCAAACCCTAAAACTCTATTATAGGTGTGAGATTTTACCTCAAGGATACTATTATTACAACCATCCATAAAAAATTATAATAATAATTACACAACTTAATTTTTATTTATAAAAAATACTATACTAGACTAATGGGCCAAATCATAATAAAAAATAAAGCATGATAATGTTCATCAAGAATCTAGTTTAAAACAAGAATTTAATTATATATAAATACTAAGAAAAATTGGCATGCCTTTAAAAATTATATACAGATGCTCTTGAAAATATGTGTAAGAGTTGGTATAGAATAACTCTACACCATGCAAGATTTTGATAAAGATTATAGCCACCCAAGATCTAGGAACTTCATGAAAGCACAAGAGAGATCAATATGTAGTACTCAAGATTACAATGGAATTGATTATCTAAGAATTATTCAATATACAATGTATGAAACCACCTGGTTATATAGCCAAGGCGAGACATAGGATTAAATAAGATTATGACAAGTGTCTTAATCATATGTCATGTGACAACTTATCACAACTACCTAAGACATGTGTTATTATTCAAAATATAAGATAAGATCTAATGAAAACTAACACCTTCTAGAAAGATTCCTTCCTAGGACCTAAGTAAACTTAACATGTAAATAAGTCCCCTAAATCCCCTAGTAATGAATTAACTAGGTACAAGACTATTTACAACAACACCCTCCCCTTAAGTGCAACTTAGGGAGTAGTTGATTATTATGAAAATGACACAAAGATGGGTACCAGCTATAAGTCCATGTTAGGTACCCATGTAAAAATACAAATGCAATCTCTCACAAACGAAGAAAAGGAGAAAACCCAATGGGACAAAACTCCTCTCCAAAAGAGAGATGAAATAACAAAATTATCTCAATGATGCATGAGAAGGAAAAAATCCCATTTGAGGAAAAAGTCTCCCCCCATGGTAAGAGAGAAGTAGAAGATAGACCATTCAACCCCCCTCAATGTTGAGTCTCCTACAATGATGGTAGAAGCTCAACATTGAATGCTGAAGATGATCCAAAAGCGTCGAACATTCCTCCCCTTAGGAAGAAACAAAACCAAGATGATATGCAAGATTTCTTCCCATTCCTGAAAGGAAGATGCAGGAAGAAGAACATGATGGATGATGTCTCTGAAGAATGATCAAGTGTCTTCATGTCAATGACGAAAGCTATCACACTCCAAATAGGCACTCTAGGCCACATTGTCGAAGAAGACAGTCCAGAATCTCCTAGAAACAATTGTAGAACACAATCCAAAGACAAGGATACCTCCTCTTAAGACAAAGAAGCCTCCTCCAAATGTTGTCCAAAATTATCCACACTCACGTCAAATTGCAAAGGATGATCATGTAGAGAATGAACGAGAGGGTCAAAGTGTTCCCTCACAAAAACTAAAGAAGGATCATCTCCATCAAAGAGAAGATGAATGCCATCAATGATGTCTCCTAAATCTAAAATGTGGGACTCATAAGACAAACCGACAATGTTTTTCAAGTGTTCATCCCAAGTAGCCATCTCTAGAAGATGATGTATGTCCTGCTCCACTGAATCACAACCAAAATTATGGAAACACAAGCATCCTCAAGTACAATAATAGATGGAGATGGAATATCAACACCCATGATGAGATCCTCAGTAGATGAAATGATACTAGGATTCAAATCACCATACTAAATCTCCTCAAAAGTTTCCACACAAGATGCCTCAATGTGAACATCTGTCGAATCATTAAGAAAAAAATATGAGAAGGTGTAGAATCGAGATCGGTGATCAACCTCCCCAACTGCAACTATATCTCTGCTCTACAAATCTCGGATTATGACATAATCTGGTGTGAACTCAACACTCTTTCCTACTCCACCATGTGTGATCTAGTAGATAGAAAGGATATTGGTTGACAATGAAGGCACACAAAGAACATCATTAATGAATTCTCTCTCATCCATGTCAATGGATCCCTTCCCACAAACACGCATATATGTGTTTTTAGCCATCACTATGGGTGGTGATGAACAAGTATCAAATTAAGAGAACATACTCTCTGGTGAAGCCATGTGATGTGAGGCTCTTGAATCAAGTAAAAACCTCTCTGACTTAGGATCTGCAACTACAACAAGTGCTTTCCCCTTATGTTTGTTGGAATTTGAAGAAGAATAAGAATATAAACCCTTAGATGATGAAGAATCATTTTTTTATGCTTCTTAACAAGATTC
Organism: Sequoia sempervirens; assembly: GCA_007258455.2. NCBI lineage: Eukaryota > Viridiplantae > Streptophyta > Pinopsida > Cupressales > Cupressaceae > Sequoia > Sequoia sempervirens. Next base: position 15,868 of record VDFB02281846.1, read on the forward strand.
TTCAACTCGTCAATTTGTTTTGAATAACATTGATGTTCATCATGCTTGATTTCTTGTAATATGCACAAGTAGGCTTCTCCTTCTTAGATGATTCCCCTTTTGAGGGAGGGGATTCAGATTCTTTATGTGGCTTGTTATTTTGTTTCTTATCAAGATTCCTTGATTCTTTCTGTACCTTTGACTCACTAGCCAACAATGCTTGTGACTTGGAAGACTTGATTAGACCCATATCCATTAACTTAAAGAATCCTCTTAGATTAGGAGATTTACAAAGTCATCAAACTTAGGATCAACATATGATGCTCCCTTAGAAATTCAATGGGTATGGAATCTAGAAATAAACATTGAATACTCAGGACCAAGCTTGAATAACACATTTAGAATCAATTATAAATCCTCCTTATCAATGTTGCAATATTTTAGTTGTGTTCTTAGTTGTTTAATTTTGAAGATGTAGTTTTGGATGTGGTCAAAAATTTTAGGATCAAGATTCATAAAATCATTAGCAATCTAATATCCCCTAATCTTATCTATTTTACCATACAATTTTTCAAAATCCTCCCAAGCCTCTTTAGGTGTTTTGCATGACTCAACATGAAATTGTAAATCAAATGAGACTAATGAACACATGCATCCAAGTGTTTTCTCATGATCAAGCTCCCATTTTTCTAATTCTTTAGCATTAGTAGGTTGAGGAATGGTTTCCTTTAGATAGCCTATTAGACCTTTTATCATGAGATAGTTCCATACTAATTTTCTAAATGTAGCATAATTATGTGGAGTTAGGAGTTTAATTTGAGATTTCTCCATTGTGTTATCACGGAATCTAGCAGCGCTCGTTCCACGGATAACCCCCCTACGAAACTTGTCCGTTTCTTAGGATTCGTGAAGTTCAAGTACGCATAACGAGGTGATTTTTGAGCCACCTCGAAATGCGTTCCCAAGTCTCGAATAGTCAATTCGAGCATTCCCCCTTGTTCGCCTCGCAAAGACCTTCGAAACGAGATCTTTCACGACGTTTCACTGTTCATACTTTGCAGATTACGAAAAATGCAGTGGCACTGAAAAAGTGCGCTCCTGCCTTCAAGCAAATTTGACTAAGTCTGGAAATGCAAGGGCGCTAAAATTTAGCGCCCCTGCATGAAAGTGAAATTTCTAAAAATGTAATAGCTCTAAATTTTAGCGCCATTACACTTTTTCCTGACACTTAAACTTTTTCTGGCCTTGGCGCGTTTCTTCATCTTTTTCGCATTTTTCGTCAATCGTGCCACTTTTCGTGCCTAAATTTATTGCTCGACTTGAGTTAGGTTTTCGATTTTCTCTTTTGCTTAAAGGTGTTTTAATTCGCCATTTTCATTGTTATAATTTTTGTTCTTCCTCTCTTCATGCTGGGCGAGTTTTCTTCAAACTGCAAATACATTTTTTGAGTTTTTCGACATCCCTCTCCAGCGTTTTTCACGTTTCATCTTTGTAAGTTGTTACCCTTGCTATCTCTTTATTCTCCAATTTCAATGGAAACTCCATGCAGACAAACACTTTGCAAACCTCGAGCGCCGTTTTCATTCACCATTACATCCATTTTCCAAAAAAATGTGCTCAAGATGCTGAAGTGCCAAAATTTAGCGCCATGACATGTTGAAAATGCCAGAATAAATTCTAACTCTGAAAAATGCAAGGGCGCTAAAATTTAGCGCCCCTGCATCAAAGACTAAAATCTCCAAAAATGTAAGGGCGCTGAATTTTAGCGCCCTTACACTTTTCACAATCTTTTTCCTGACTTAGTCATTTTTTGTGCAATGGAGCTAAATTTTAGCACCTTTACACTTTTCTTCCAGACTTAGTCATTTTTTGTGCAATGGAGCTGAATTTTAGCACCTTTGCACTTTTTCCAGACTTAGTCATTTTTTGTGCAATGGAGCTGAATTTCAGCACCTTTACATTTTTGGCAGTTTTTAACCTAGTTTCTTCAAAATTGCTCTATTTCCATTCCGAACCCCATTTCTTCGCTCCCGCATCGTTTTGCATGCCTTGTCATCCGCTCCACGCTTCCCAATGCTACTTTTTCTGCTAACGCTTGTTGATTCACCATCCTTGCAGTTTCTCTCCAGATCTCGTCAAGTAATCCCGAAGGTGATGTCCTTTGATCTTGGTTCTTCCAAATAAAAAGTTCATGCAGGAGACCAGGAAGAAGTATGAAGACTCCGCGCCCAAGCAAAGAAACATGAAGAAGCTTCCTGTTCTCCAGTGTTAGACATTTCCGGTGCATCCCATTATGCATCTTAGTAAATATTTCTCGACATTTTCGAATGTCTTATTGTAATTGTAATTACACCAAGTCCAAAGATGTAATATTTTGAAACAAATTACACTTTGACTTTTGGTCAAAGTTAGGTGAGATCTCCTAAAATCGCTCACCTAACTCTCCCTGATTTTCTCAATCTCTTTCCTTATTTTGCTCATCCCTCTTTCTATATAATGTGAGGGATTTTCATTGTAATCTATCTTTTAGCCTTTTGCAACGAAGTGCTGCCCTTTTGTAAGCAAACTTGTGAAACTTTACGTTCATGCTTTGTGAATGAGATTCAATCAATAAAGAAAAGGATTGCAAGCCAAACTTTGCGTTGGATTCAATACTTTTGTAAGTTGATCTGATTTGGTAGTGATTAGTTCGAGGAATCTGAAAGACTCTAAGTAGTTGATGTAAACTTTGTGTTACATTCGTTATTTAGATTGCATTGTATTTCTTTTATCATTGGTTGAATGATCTATAAGACTTTGCGCTTATAATCATTCATGCTCTTGCATGTTCTTGTTGGATAATCTACAAGACTTTGTGCTTGTAATTATTCATACTCTTGGATACTTTGTCGAAGGATCTACAAGACTTTGTGCTTGTAATCGTTCATGCTATAACACTTTTGTTGGATGATCTACAAGACTTTGTGCTTGTAATCGTTCATGCTTTTGAAGAATTGTTGCGTCTAAGAAGACTTTGTGCTTCTAACGTAGCAAACGGTACGTTTATGCAGATCCAACATTGATAAAGCTACGGAGCGACTTTGTGCCTTCGTGAGCTTTCCCTTTTTAATTTATTTGTTTGTTGTTAATTACTTCTGGTATCTCTACGCTTCGCTTTGACGAGATAGAGATATTGGTATTACTGCTAGTTGTTCGTTTCAAGTTATCAAGAATTTGGAACTTCCAACACGTGAAGCATTGTAAACATCTTCTCTGAAAAAAGAGAGAAGGATGAATGTAACACACCCCCCCCACTCCGTGAATTTCATGTACATTGTGTAATTACTTTTGTGATTTACTATTGTTTCTCTTAGCAGTAAGAAGGGCGCCTCCCCTTTCCGAGAGGAGAGATTCACATCTCACATAGCTGTGGCTGAAGTCCAAGTTGTGTAATCTGTCGAATGTTGATTACATAATTTTCACCCAACAGTTTTTTGGCAACTCCGCTGGGGACACGATACGCATTCTAAAGCCTCATGCTTTCGTTTGAAGTATGCCTGTGTCCTTTTCTATTGTAATTTATTTTCTTGTAAGTTTTTCAAGATTTCACCAAGGACATGTAAATGGCTGCTCAAGGTCCTTGGGGAAATGCTTTTGGTCCGTTGAGCCTAGTTCTACCCCTACATGCTCTT
>VDFB02281847.1:0-30820 GCA_007258455.2 Sequoia sempervirens
TTTATTATTCAAAATAAAAAATAAAAAAAATGGAGCTTCTTACATGCAGAGGTTCTAAATCCCCAAGTTCTACAGCACATGCAAGTTATAGAAAGCTACAAAATCACCTTTTCGCAATATGCGAGCTTGTCCCCAAAAAGTTACCCAAAAATTAGAAAACCCGCCCATAAATAGAGATCCTTATCAGTTTGGAGCCAAAACAACATTCAAATTGAGTTTAGGCGGTTTGGTGCCGAAAATTTACAACATGAAGTTCAAATTTCAAAAGAGCATTTGCAATGGTATCTTCTAGAAAGTGCGCCAACTTCCCGGGGCCATAACTTTTGATCCGGGACTCCGATTTGCGAACCGTTTGAACCGTTGGAAAGGTCTCGAAGTCAAGAACGCTCTCAAAATTGCTACACCTATTTTAACAAGTTTTGGGGCCAATCTGGGAGCTCTAAGTGCCTCAAATCCCACTCGAAAGATTTTTAGGTGCAAATCTGGGAAACTAAAACTGTAATATCTTTCAACCCAGGAACAGAAAATAAAAACCATAAATTGAGAATTTCATTCTGATGAAAAGGGTATCCAAAAATGTAAAAACATCTAAAAACTGAGAAACTTGAAATTTAACTATTTTTGGGTGATGCAAGATTGCCCTTACACCACTGGATGCTCCTGCATCATCTAATCTCAAAGATAACAAACTTGTCCATAGATAACCCAAGTACCATATTGAAAGACAACTTGTGCATGCTCAATTGATTTGAATTTACAAGAAAGATAACCTTTTTCTAACCCTTGCAAATTTTTAATTTCCCAACCCCTATTTTCCTAGTTTCATTTAACCCATTTGTAAAAATCTTCTTTAGCAAGAATTCCACTTAAAAAAATATTACTGACCTATGTTGGAAGTCATCTATGCAATCAATCACCTTTCCAGGAAACATAGATTCTAAGGTTTTACCTTCATCCTCGCAGGCTAAATCTTCCATAACATTATCAAAAAATTTAACATTTCCTTCTTTGCTCGTATTTGAATAGCTACTTGCATCCTCTCCATTTATATTTCCATTATCATGTCTTTCTTTGTCATTCCTCCTTCCTATCTCTATACCATCTAGTACATAACCTCTTGAAATGTTGTTTGTCGCTTTTGACTACGAGTTTTCCAACACACCATTATCTTGGTCCCTCCCTTTAATCCACCCCTCAACTTAAGCCTCATGGCCTTGGCCCCCCTCATAAGCCACAATGAAATGCAAGCTAGGGACTACAAAGGCACCAAAGCCCATGATGCCATGTAGACTAGTGAGATGAGGAAACCATCACATGAAGCCAACCATAGGAAACATATCATTTTCCCAATAGATGCAACATGACTCCTCAACACTAGTCTATGCCCTTCTTTAGTGAGCGATCCTCCACACAATTATCTTGGTATGATGAGGTAAAAAGACTTATAGGTGATAAGGAAATATGTGCCAAACTCTACACTTGCATGTAGTAAAACACTCAAAAAACCCTAAAAATTTGGCTACACTAAAAAAACCATCTTGCTCATGGCACACAAAGACCTCTCCTAGTCCAACCAAATTTAGGTCAAATAACATTTAGATTATAGAGTACATATATATACATAAATGACATTATAATGTATTAAATATGGTATTAAATTTGGAGTACATTCACAAGTACTTAATGCACAAGCTCATTTGTACAAAATTATAAAGCTACCCACATTAATTCCAAACTTATATATCCTCTTGTGACCATTAATGATTTTTTTGGGAAATATTTTATATATATTATCCTCAGGCCATTAATGAACTTATAAGCAATATTTTATGTTTGAAGCAAGGAGAACACATCCAAATTGTAAGAAGGTTAGATATACACATCCTATAATCTAGAATTTCGAGTGTACATAAAAATCTCACATAATAAATTGTTTTATAATCTAAATTAATTTATAAAAAAAATAGAAAGCACCACTAATTTCATGTGTTGATTTTTGAGATTTAATTATATAATTTTGTATCAAATTTTATTAGTGTTAATTGATAAGAATCTATTTTTCATAATTATGAATATTCTATTTAATATATTTCTTTTAAGGTGACGATTAAATGGTTGAAGCATTAGAATATTCTAGGAGAATACACATTGTAATATTATTCTTGTTCAAGCATCTTTAACCATAAAGTTTCCTTCTTAATTAAACCTACTTAAATTGCTATTCTATTAACAAAAATATTGTAGCTTATGAGCTATTCATTATAAAACTCCTTAACCCATTCATTTTCATATTGTAAAGTAACAAAATTAGTTTTACAAAAATATAGGATAATTAGATAATGTAATCAATTGATAAAATAATTAGATTGATGTAAACCACAACTAATAATTGCAATAAATGTAATTTTTTTTTTATTAAAGTTATACGTACTTAAATAAAATTGATGTTGAAATTGTGTAAAATCAATTCCTGTGTCAGCTTAGAAAAAATTGTAGTTCATTCTCGGGCACCATGAGTTCAATCCTTCGTGTTGATAACTCGATCTGTTGCTTGAATTTGATCTATGTCACTCATAATCAACCTAATATAATATACACTTAAAAACATGTTCATGTTCATTTTCCTAATAGTTGAACTTGTGAAAGTGGTGTCTAAGGACACTATTTTAGAATTTGCTAGCTTAATAGATGAACGAGTTCTCCTAGGTCAAACCCCTTTGATAAATCAAATCAATAATGATGAGCAATATCAAAGACAACATACATAATTATGTAGATGGATTATATGATGGCGATGTAGATTTGATTATTTATTGCTCTTTAGAAATCAATGCTTGATATAATTATTCTCCCATATGAAATCAAGTGCACATTGAATACAAACATACATAAGTCAACCAATAATGACTTCTAGAAAGGAGTAGAAAGGATAACATTTAAATTACACACCTTGAATTCTCGGACCATTCTTGTGTGCCTTAGGATTGAACTAAGTCAATCCTTAACTACTAAAAACGGACTTAAGACTAAAATGATAATTCTATAATGAAAAACAAATAATGAAAATAAGTATGAATACAATACCATAATGATAAGTAAATGACAAATATATAAAAATAATAAAAAACAAAAACAAAAAATAAATCTCAAACTAAACCAAATACAAAAATATATCACTTATCAATATATTAAGCTTTTGGAAAACGTGACCTTTATTTCCCTCTAGAATTTACTTCTACACTTTTTCAGCTTTTTCATCATTGCCAAAGTAAACAACATATTTATATTTAAAAATAAAAATAAATAAATAAATATATTCAAAGTGTGATGATAGTCATAAATGTCTTATTCACTTGCACAGAATAAGAGTGTAAGTGGAGGGCATGTATGTTCTAAGAAACTTTAATTAAACTAGCAATCGCACCTTGGGGTGCAATGGGTACGCCGAAGACAATATATTGAATATTTATTTGTTAAATATGTTTATTTGAAAAAGGGAAAACTGATTTGAGAGCTGTAGTTTAAGTACTTCTCCGCATTTTATTTGGACTATTACATATGACAATCGAAGTAACCATCCACAAATAAATAAGTAATAAAGGATAGTCTGATAATATATAAAATTTGCAGCAATACACAATTGAGAAGGCTTCAAGCATGCTGTAAAATATAACCACTTTTGTGATCCCAATAAGTCGGGACTACTACACAGGTGTTAAAATCCACATTGGAAACGTTATCAATTGAATATGTTCCATCTTTCTTTTGACTATTGCATGTCATTGAGAATTTTTGAAACAAATCCCCATTAAGATTTCATTTTTGAAAATCAGGTCTGTGGTCATGAGATTTGGGACAGTAGGAAACTGTTTTGAAAACAATGCTGTCCTTAAAGTGATCTGTAAGAAGACAAAATAAAATAAAATCAGTTAGTGTAGCAAAAAGAGCATGTGTTGCAACCTATTGCAAATCATTTAATATTATGTCAAAAATTGTTATAGTGCATGACCTGCTATAGCCAATCATAGACATGGATTTCCTGCATCAACAAAATTTCTCAATATTTTTTTTTATCAATAAATCAACAACAATTTCATCTATATCAACTTTTTCCAACAATCTTCTTAACAAAAAAAATTATAATCCCTGTCACCTCCTTCACCATGTTGGTTCTTGTACACCCACACCCACTAGGAAATCTGTATGGGTTAGTAACTGTAACATGCTCAAACATCATTGACTTGAAGGACACAAATCCTTATGTTTTTTATTCAATTGATAGAAATCTTTGCTTGTTGACTGTAGTAGGAATTTCTTGCTCTACCATGGGAAGGTCTCATTCCCATAAAATGTCTAGGGGTGTTGATGTTCCTGGGGTTGTGGGCAAGGTTTGATGTCGGCTTTAGCCAAGCCATTTGATCAGAGTTTTTCTCCACTCAGTGAACCATCTCGCAGCTAACCAGGCTTAAGAACGCAGTCTGCTGGCACTGCATACCTCCAAGCGAATTACAATAGAATTGGACTTCTAACTATTTTCAAAATTTTCAAAAATCCACTTATTGTTTTCTTACATAAGCTCTACACAACTTCTACTCTGTCCCTCTGCCAACTGGCCAGTCTTTTTTTAACCAATCATCAACTCCATTCATATCTCGCAATTGAATAATAGATCAATTTTTCTATTTGTTTATTGATGTAAAAATTTAAGACATTTTTTTTCAAATTCATGGACTGTTTATTACCAGGCTGTAGTTTTGAACAGGTCAGGCTTATTCCAGCCATTGAGCCTTCCTTCAACAGGGCTGGTAAGCATCAGCCACTCCTATGGTGATGGTGGGCACTCTCATAATATATGTTCTAGCAGCTCTTAATACCAAACCAGCTAAATTGAAGTTCCATCAATCCTACCAAATCCCATTTGCATTTTTACCAAAACTGCGCTGGTCAGTTAGAAAATAGGTTCAATTCCTGAATGAATTAAATTGCAAACCAAGCTCAGAAAAACTGCATCTCTAAAAGAATTAAAGACAAAAAAAAAAGCAATTATTTATGACTCTTAAACTTCTAATATAGTATTCATCTTAACCCTTGGCGCATCACCATCTGCAGTTCACAAGGATGTTGCCTAATATTGATCAGATTTTAATATTCAAATGAAGAGAGACATGGGAGGAAGGAGGGGATTATAAAGAGATTTTGGAACATTGTATAGGTATAATATGAAGCTGCATAAAATCATAGAAGGATGAGACTTAAATCAGTATATCAATTGATGTTAAAAATGTGCAACATTAAGCAACAAAACAGAAGTTGTTTGAACTTCATATCCAATTATAATATAAACCAAAATATAAACAATGATTCTCTCTACTCAAATAGTCAATGCACAATGCTTAAGTAATTAACCCACTCACCAATTGCCATATACAAAAGCTTCCTTGGCCTCACTTTAAAAAAGATGCGATCTATGTAATCAAAGATGCTCTTGAAGACCTCATTATACGAGGATGTTGCAGGCTGCCATTAACACAAAAGAAATATGGAGAGTTAGAGATACAGTCAGAATACTATAATGAAATCTCAAAAAAAAATTTAACTTCGAATTATAACAAATCATTAATTGTGCTTAATATCATTTTTATCATCCTTCACTGCTAACAAATGTTTACAAAAAGCTGAAGCTGCTACATTCAATGAATATAACCATGATATATAGAGCCTCATAGGTTGAATTCCAGAAGAAGAAAATGAGGACATTTCATAAGGACTAATTGCTTAACTATTAATTTGTGTGTTTGTGCCTTGTTACCTTTTCTTGGTGAATGCCTTTTGTTTTCCTGCATTTGTTCAAATTTCTGTTTCTTTAAGTGATGATATTTATCATTCTTTTGTGGAGAAATTTAGAGGTTTTAGAAAATGTTATCCAATCTTTTTTATGATCAAATACTGGAAAAATCAGTAGCTAGGCTGCACTATGCAGTAGGGTATATAAAAAACTCAAGTGATATAATATGCAAGGAAAAACATAGCAGTGAAAACTTCAAACAATCACTGAAACACTAGGATGAGTAAAGCAAAAACTGCACAGAGATAGACATAAACTGGTGTAGTTGAATCTTTGTGGTATCAATTTTGGCTGCAGCAAAGTGATATTCAACCAATATATTAATTTGCATAACATAATATTTGTAGACTAGGCATCATCAACTGCTTGTCAAGAGGCTTTTACAGGGATTATAGGAGATTAATAGCTTTGTTTTTGCTCCTAACCTATGCTAAAAGTTGTCAAGGTTTTCAACTCACATCAGATGATTTTTAAGCTTATTTAAATCAGATTGGTTCAAAATGTGTCTTCTATCTACCTTGTTTAGATGATTATTGCTATGAAATTTTAGACTTGTGATTGCAAACAATTATGTGACATCTGACAGATAACTTGGGTGCTGAAATGTTATGATATGCATTAGAATGGAAGGCACTATGAAACCCTATAATATCCCTTGCAGATTTTTTTTTTAAATTAATATACAGGAAAAGTAAATATTGGTTTTGTGTGCCTTCTATGAGTAAATAGACAAACTGTAGGGTTCTTCTGGTCTCTTGTAGCAAATAATTTTTTTTATCTTAATGTGATAATTTGAACCATTAATTACACTTACAAAAGTCCCTCATCAGGCAGCTTAGCTAATCTAGGAAAAAGAGAATGATAAACAAATGCTTGAAATACATAAGTAAATCTTAATCGTCAACATGCCCCTAAGAAGTGGTAAAGAAGTTTTCAATATGATTGGGACCGAATGTAACACATCTCCCACACAAAAGTGACAAAGGAACTAGATGCAGTGTGCTTGGAACTGAAGCACAAAAATGGCACAAGCTGGGAGGACACTGGCAAAGGGAGTGAATTTTGGCTTTGCACCTGCCAATTGCATTTGTTTAAAAGCTTCCAATGCCTTTTCAGAAAACCCATTTTGTGCATATTCTGCAATCATAACATTCCATGAGATCGAATATCTTTGAGACATTTTGTCAAACTGTTCATGTGCCTTGTACCAAGATAAGAGCTCTGGAACAAGCTATGGACATCCATCAAAATATAATGGAAAAGGGATTTTTGTCTGACACTTTTTAAAGTGCTACTCTTACTGAGCTCTCTTCTTTTTGGTCAAAATATTTTTGCAGAGAATTAAATTGGAGGGAACAATGTCCCAAGAATTAGTGTGTACCGTGTTATGCAGAGTAGTTCCATGGCGAGAACTAAGAATGCAGTTGGCAAGTGTAAAGCCAGATTCTATAACCTTTGTTAGCACCCTTCCCGCTTGTGCCAACATGGGAGCTTTAAAACAGGTTCTGGATATTCATAACAATTTGAATATCTTTCTCTGTGAATTCTATAGCCAGCCTGTGATAATCATTTTGCTTGTCTTTATCTGATATGGAAGAAATAAGGAAAAATCATTCAAAAGCAACATCAGAGAGAAACGAATAAATGCAACTTTTCTATTAAAAATTGAAAACACTATTCAAATCTTAAATAATAATCAGCATGTTTACCACATATTAGAGATTGCAGAGATTGTGATGGGTGTTTATGCCTCCAAAATAAGATTGCAGAGACAAAGAATATAATTAACACCACCAAACACGCAATAGAAAGTCCCATCATTGGACTTTTAATCTTGTGGTTGTAGCGGTAGCCATCCTCTTGTCAACAATCCCTCTCATAATAATGTTCCCCATCTTGCATTTGGCCTTGCTCGTGAGATGAGCTCTGTGTGTGGAGCAAAGAGGAGGTAACATCTGAAAAAACAACTGCATGGCCTGCTCACTATGGCCATGCTGAACATAGCATGCAATCATTGCATTCCATGAACTCACATTCCTTTGAGTCATTTCATCAAACACATTATAGGTCATACCCTGAACCCAATAAACCTGAGGCTAATTGGCACTTTGTGACAAAAAAAGGAGGTTCTGTTGGTCCCTTTGTCTTCAATTGTGCTATTATGTCCACTTAAATCAATTAATGCCTTGTTTCTATTTATGCATGGATTTAGAGCGCTTAGGATGCGAACTAGTTGCTCCCTCACATATGGCTGTACTAAAAAGAGGTGAGTTGTTACCATATATACCATCCCCAAAGTAAAGAGGAAAGTAACCTTAAGCGTTGAGCTTATGTGGTTGTTTTAAGGTTGATATCTTCATTCAATTACACATTAAAAGGTGGATGATAGCTGCCCATCTGTGTTGGTTGTCTTGCATAACTTCATGACTAAGAATTTTCTTCCTTGCATCAAGTTCAGTTGTCTCCTAAATCTAGCAGTGCCCTTATGACATTACTGCTTATTGGATCATAGCTGTCCAGCTGTATTGAATGCCTTGCGTAGTTTCAAGGCTTGACCGTTTTTAACTGCACTGCTCCAAGTTGGTTATCTTCTAAATGTGAATGTCTTTATTAAAATTATTGCTCACTGGATTATAGGTACTCATCCATGTTGCATGCCTCGCATAATTTCATGGCTTAATCATTATAAATTTCATAGTTTGAAACCTGGTTGGCTCCTAGTTTTAGTGTGCCCTTATAAAGATTATCACTTATTTTGCGATTTATTTGTAGAAATTTGTCTTTTAGAAGAAACGGCCAATGGCATGTAAGTTCCATGGTTGATGTTTTCAGTTTTTCTTGCTATTGTTGATAGTTGTTTATAGGTGATTTGCAATGGTACAATCAGAAGAATAGCAAGGATAGAAGAGCTAGTTTTTTTATTCCAAGGTAAGATGCAAAATATTGTGTGCGTGCAAATAAGTTAAGGATCATCAGCAAATATAAACTGGTGAAAACTCAAATAGCCACTAGAGTAACAAACAAAGAACATAAGCACAATACAGTACCTCTAAAACTCATAGCTATAAACAATGCAAAGGAAGGTACTCTGAGAAAGAGGAGAAACCCAAACTCTTACCTCAGAATCTCGGAAGCCCTGTTCATTGTGATCTTTAAAAATCTGGGCCACAGATGCACCACAATTATTCCATGAGATAACCTCTCTTTGAGGCATTCTGTCAAACAGTTCATGTGCCTTTTCTATGCTTCCACATTTTGCATACCTGTCTACCAACATTTTGCTTACATGTCTACCATAATATCTGAAAAAAATCCTATTTCCATGATGATTTGATGTATTTCCATACCCTGTTCCAAAGCTCCCACTTTGGCACAGGCAGGGAGGATACTGGCGAAGGTTGTGGAATTTGGCTTTACACCTGCCAATTGCATTTGCTGGAAATTTTCTAAAGCTTTTTCAACAAATCCATTTTGTACATACCCTGCAATCATTGGAGTCTATGAAATGATATCTTTTTTCAGGTATTGTATCAAACAGTTCACGTACCTTGTTAATCCTTCTACTTTTTCCATGCACGAAATAATATCATAGCTTTTATGTTTCTCTATTTTTTCTCTTTAACGTGTATTGTTGCCCATTTTATTTTATATTCTTAAAAAAGAAAAAGAAAAAGAGTTGGTATCATGCACTTCAATCATTTCCCTTAAACCCTACAATTTCCATACCCTGTTCTAAAGCACCATTTTGGCACAGGCTGGGAGGATGCAAGCAAAGGTTGCCGAGAGTGGTTTTACACCTGCCAATTGCATGTGCTTTAAACTTTCCAAACCCTTCCAACAATCCCATTTTGGGCATATCCTGCAATCAGCGCATTCCATGTAACCACATTTCTTTGAGGCATTTTGTCAAACAGTTCGCGTGCCTTGTGTATGTTCGCACATTTCCCATACATGTCTATCAAGGCACTTACCACTATGAAATCTGACAGAAATCTTATTTCCACTACGATTTGATGTTATCCATCAGAGCATAATCGAAAGCGGACTTTTACCAGATGTTTGCACGAAAAAAGGGTTTATGGTTAAATTACATGAACTATTGAGGGCGATTCAGAACCAATCGCTAGGGAGAAGGCGGGCCAGGAGTGGGCTTTTCTGTCCATCCCCATTTCCAAGGGTACAATATCAACAGAGAAAATATTTTTGGTTTACAAATGACGTGTGCTTTTTAAAGATAAACTCACCTTCAAAGAAAATCCAACAAAGCAAATCGAAATCGGTGGGGGTATATAGAAATTTGGAGTCTCGCAGCAGAGATCAAGTCACCTTCAAAGCAAATCCAACACTCCGACGGCATGAGTAGGAAGAGGCGCCAAAATGTGTCTGCTATCAACGATGGCAATGAGAAAAGATACAAGAAAATGAAAATATGGATTGACTGTTTGTGTGTGAAATGTGTCGTGCTGTCAAGGATGCCGATATTCTTCTCAATAACTGCTATGGAGATATTTCCACCTTCTGCATTAATTTCTCTGTTGATACGTGGCCAACCTCACGCAAGTGGAGAAACGAAAGGTCAATACCAGCGAGGAAGACTAGGATGGGGTAAAACAACCAGGAAACTGATGAGCCGCTGGGATGTATTTCATCGCAGGCGATTGCCTCTCCACCAATCTGCACCGTTCGACATGAAAAGGGCTCTCAAATTCTAAGCGTGGGGACGCCTTCGGCGTAAAAATATGAAAAAGTATACATCAAACAAAAGTAGAAATTTCGTCAAATTATACCAAAGTTCAACCCCACCATAATCACACACTAAAGAAATATTTATTATCATTAGAAAGTGACACGTGTGTCATATATGTTCAATCCCATTCTCAGAAAAGCGCCATCCAAAGTCCTTTACTCATAATAATATGAGTTATAATGGGACCAAATATATTTCTTTTAAAACATTCATTTCATCCTCGAATCTGGCTATTACTTGATGTTCTCAACGACTTATAAAGGTAATGATTAAAAAAAATATTTTAATGTTTTTATAGTTTATAATTTTTATATTGTGGATTTGAATTTAGTATATATGAGCCTAACTTTTTGCAAAGTGGAAATATACTTTTGTTTAATGGATTTCTGTTGAGAATTTAGCTTTTAAAGTTATTAATATTAGAGTATAAATTAAAGATATATGGATCGTTGATTTTTTTGGTTAAGAGTTGATGATTGAAGGGTATTTATTTTGTAATATTGTTATTAGGATTGAATCGTGTAGTTTTACGAGTCAAACTCATTGACCTATGTTTCATAAGTAGTGGTTCACAAGAACCCATCTTGATGATATGAATGGTCCACTTAGTACTCATTGCATCTAGGTGATGCTCACAGAGGTGAAGCACTAGGTATTTATTTTGTAAAAGTTATTGAGAGTATGATTTTGACCTCATTTCTTTAAAGTGTTATGGACCTAACACTCAATAAGATTTGATCTTTAGTGGATTGTTTATGAATCATTTCACGTCATGGGTCACTTGACCTCTATTATCATTTTGGAAATAAGAGTTTTATGTCTCTTGGATAACACATTAAGAAGAGGTGAAGGCTTGAACACTTTGTAAAGACACTCAAATATGATAATAACTAGCAATCATGTCATAATGTGGCGTGGATAAGTTGAAAGGTATTTATAAGTTAGAGTGATTCCACTTTATTGGTATTCTAAAAATTATTGTAAATATTATGTTGAAAAAATTATAAACTAGTTTTAATCAAAGCTTACCATATCTTTTTGAATTTTTAAAATGAAGCATTACCTTTCGTATTAGTACCTTTATGAAGATTTTGTAATATGATGATAACAATATCCTTATAGTTATATGTATCTATTTGAATGAATTAGAATTAGATAGAATTGTGAAGGTTAGATGAATTTAGATTGATCTCTTTGACATATTTTATTCGTTAATGGTTTATTATTATTACTACTATATCATTTTTGTAGACACTTAAAATCGTCTACACCTAACCACACTCAATTTTATCCCTCCTAAGTGTTACTTAAATAAGAACAATTATTTAATTAATTTATCCTTTATTCCACTTTTCTCTATAGTTCCCCTTTTATTTATTTAATTAATCCTTTATTCCCCTTTCCTCTACACTTCACCCTTATTTAATTAAGTCCATCCTTCACATCCTTATCTTCCAAAAATTAAATAAATACAAGCTATTTGTTTAATTAATTCATTTTTACCTCAAATAATTAGTTGATTAAAATCAATTAATGAGCTACTTAATCCTCTTACACATTCTTAAATATGACTTATCTAATTAATCACTAATCACATCCCATCCCATGTATCTATAAACCTTCAATCAAAATTTTAGCCATTTATTAATCCTAGAAAATCTCCATCCTTCATCTTACACATGTGATTCACACATGTGTGAGAGCTCCCACTTGTCACATGGAACATGTCTATGTGATCTTCATGGCATACGACAAATTCACCGCTAGCAATTCACCGACGGAAAATTCACCGCCAACAATTCGTCATAGGAAAATTCACCGCCACAACAAACTCACCACCAACAATTCACCACCATGGAAAATTAATCGCATTAATATTAAAAATGTTAATGCGGTTAATTTTTCGTGGTGGTGAATTGTTGATGGTGAATTTTACTTGAGGTGAATTTGTCATGGTGGTGAATTTTCCCATGATGAATTATTGGCGGTGAATTTTCCTAGAGTCGATCTTCACATATGTGAGGAAGAATAACTTGTCACATTCCACACCCCTCTGTGATTCTCACAAATGTGTGAGAGGACTCACTAGTTGTGTCACTCTTTTCCATGGTCTTTTTATACGTGTGAGAATGTTCAATCTCCACCATTTGATCAAAATAAGGTAATCAGAACCCTCCAAATTATCTTGATCTTTGGCTCACCCAAGTGTACCTATCACAAAGTGTCACTTGGTGACTTCTCCTTCCTCTAAATATTGCATGCAACCATAACCATTGATCTCAAAATCAAATATTAAACCTCGATCAATCATCATAAAATTTTATAAATAAAGTCTTATAGAGGTCATTTTTAAGAATCCATTGAATACTAATATTATGTTGCTAGTTTTGACAAAAACTAGATACCTTTCATATCACTAAGCCTTACATCTTGAGCACAACTACACACAAGTGTATAATAAGAGCTTCTTGAGAGATCTTGTAGATGGGTTTTTAAGCTTGGATGCTCAACCTCTTCAAGCTCAAAAAAAGTTGTAAGGGAAGCAAGGTATAGTTTTTTTCTTTTTGTGTTTGGATTTTTGTTTTTTCTTATTTTTTCTTGTTCAATGTTTTGACACACCTTGTAAAATTAGTTTAAGTAAAACATAATTTTTTAAAAGAAAAAACACTTATTCTAGTTAGCATAGTTTATTTTTTAAAATTTTAATAATGTCATTTTAAATTTTATATGGTTTATTTAAAATATATATATAATGATTAGTTTAGTTTTTTCAATTTTTAAAGATTATTTGTGTTAAAAATAAAATAATTAAAAAAAAACTTAAAAAAAAGGTAACGGGTTAAAAAGCTAGTGCACCCTTTTTTTATATATTACAACTTAAATAATAATAATAATAAAAAATGTGGAGTAAAATTAAAAATTCACAAAAGTATAACATAAATCAAATAATAAAGACAAACCCTTAGCCCTCCTAGTCACCGCCTGTGGCTCGTCCATGGACACCATCCAACTTTGTTGTGCCCCTACTTCAAACATCACCCCTCTCGTGTCCCTTGTAGTCTGTGTTCCATGATCCCTTGCAACCCATGTTGTCCCCTGCCATGCCCATCCCCTCTTCACATCCATATCATGTCCTCCTCATCCCACCCTACTTGGAAACACCCTCCCCTACTACAATCATTGTTAATCCTCCTTGCTTGTGTTCCTCCCATTGCCCTACATCACTACCCTGTGCTATGTTTGCCTCTCCTTTATGGTGCCCTCTGACTGACCCACCTACTCCCCATGCTTTTGCTTTCCACCTACCTAGTCCACCCCTCCACCTCCCCCACATAGTCTTACACCATTCTTACCACCATGCATGCCTCACTACTGTTTCCTACCACCAACACTACCCTCGGCCCCTCCAACCACTTCCTTATGACCACCACATAGTCATCCCCCCTCCCACATTTTTTTTTGTTTCACCACCACCTTGTCCCATGTTCTCCCACTAATTAGTTTAATTTTATTTTTAATAGCATAGTTTTTTAAATTTAACATAGTTTAATTTTAACCTTAATTTAGTTTAAATTTTCAATATATTTTTTATTTTCTTTATTAGAAAATAGTCTATCAAAAATAGTTACAATTTATCAGATGTCTCTAAGATTCTGTCCATAGATATATGACTATTGTTAAAGGCTATTATAAACTATATCTTTTGTTCTGTGTACAACTTGTCATCTATACTACTTAGAAACATGCACAAATAGTGCCATATATACTAAAAATATACATGCACAAATCTAGTTGGGATATACACAAAACAGGTTTCGTACAAAGTATATATATCATCTCTTATTGATAGAAAAAGATGAGTTGATTAACAGGTTATTCATTGCGGATTTGGTTGTCTTCTTCACTGTCTCCCAATTCAGGCTCCCTAGCAAACCCTGTCACATTAGATCTGACTTCTTCCATGTCCTAGGTGATTTCCTCATTTACTCGAGGCCTGGCCTGTTGTATCTCCCTTAGTCTTCCTGCATTTCCAGTTTCCATATCATTAAACACCCTTTGGAACTCCCCCAATGCCCCGAGGAAGGTTTGTGAGTCCTTATGATTATGATGCCAGGTATCTCCATATTTGACCTCGTTCTTTTTGACAATCACAATGCCATTACTAATTAGCCTCATAAATTTAGCCATTGAAATTTCCATGGTTACTGTGACCTGTAAAGCTACAGAGAGAAATGTGAGTCTTTTAGAAGACTCAGTAAGCATCCTTTTGTGCCCTTTGAATTTATCATCATTTCTTGCTTTCCAAATATGTCGTAGTATCTCAATAGATAGAAAATCCCAGAAGAAAAATTAATCCTTTCTTAACTTCTTATTGCAAAATATAATTTATTTCCAATTATCTTTGTTATCATTATCCCAAATTTTTAAATCATTGCAAAAAAATCTCCATACTTCTTTTGCATAAAAACATTCAAAGAAAATGTGCAATACAAACTTTGGAGTTCCATAGACACTACATACATCCATATCAGTGTGATTAATTTTGAAAGGAACTTTTTGTAAAAGAATAAGCCATTTGAAGTAAGCCTTTTTAGGCTCTTTAATGTTGTGCCACACAGAGTAGAAGATTTTCTGTAAGTTTTTGTTAGACATAGAGGTTCCCCAACATTTATTAATGTGTTTAGTAGTGGAAATATTGCTGATAAGGTTCTTGTAAATTACTTTAGCTTTGATTTCAGCTAAGTTGGTACCATCCTTCCAGATCAGGTCATTGGCCAAAATAATGTCAGTTTCAGAAACCAAAGAGAAGTTTGCCTCTTTGCAGGCTTCCAACAGAGTATTATAGGTCCTTAAATTAGAGGTGGTGGATTGAATTCAACAACCAGAGTAATCTGGCCTTTTAGTTGCCTATTGGACAATATGTTTTGTAATGTATGAATTTCATTTTGAGTCCATTTCCTTGCAGAGCATCCTTGCAAAAGAGAAAGGGGTTTACTGTTATGCTCAAGGTTCCACTAGATGGAACTATATGGTTGGAATTTCAAGTTCATGTTGATGTTAATTGTATTCAACTTGAATTCTACATTGCTCTTAATGAGTTCCCAAGCCTTCCAAAGGCTTTTAAAGACTGATGAACCTACTTAGGACATTAGGTGTTTTCTCATGAGAATACCACTAATAGACATCTTTTTCCATGACTTGGATTGCTTTGGAGTAGCAAGGATTGTGTTGTTTCTTACTAGGATCTTCCAAGGCTCATTACCCACTAGGGCTTTGGTTATCCATTTGGTAGCCAAGGCAATACCATGCATCCTTAGGTCTTTTAAGCCAATGCCACCACTCAATTTTTCCAAGCAACACCATTCCTATTTGACTGCATGTTTCTTCCTTTTACCCTTATTGTTTGGCCATAGAAAGTTCCTTATTCTCTTTTGGATTTTGTTGACCTGATAACTGCTAAAGAACCAAACTAAGGCAAAACAGATGTTGTAGGAGGAGAGGATCTTATGACAAAATTGTATTCTCTCAGCTAGGGATAGGTATTTCCTATTCCACCCTTCAATCTTTTTTCAATTTTGGAGCTAATCCACATCCACATTTCCTTGAAGTTGGGGCAGGTAGCAAATGGAATCCCCAAATACCTTACATGCTTGTTTGAGCCAATGCATCAGAATTCAAATTTATTAACCCTCTCTGATGGTGATTCCTCCCACCCAAGTAAGTTTGAATTTTCATTAGATATTTTGGCTCCTGAGGCCTTACAAAACATATTAAGTTTCCATATTAGTGATTCCATGTTTTCTTCTTCTAGTGCTAGGAAATAGTAGTGTCATCTACAAATTGAATATTGATTAGTTCATTCTAGTTTGGAAAAATTATGCCTTTGGCCCATGGTGAGAGAGTGTTTTCCCTCAAGAGATAGTGTAAGGCATCTGAAGCAATGACAAAGAGGGTTGGTGCTAGGGGGCACCCTTGTCTGATGGATCTTTCAAGATTAAAATCTTCCAAGAGTGAGCCATTTACATCCACTTGTGTAACATCCTTCAAAAGGGTGCCCACCATGTTACAAAATGCCATGGGAAAGCCAAATGCTTCTATGTTTGTCCTTAGGAAGGACAATTCAACCCCATCATATGATTTTTCAAAGTCTAGCAAGAGCATGGCTACATTCTTCTTTGAATACCTTTCCCATTCTAGGGCTTCCCAACTTGTGAACAAATTCTCTAAGATGTATCTACCTTTGATAAAGCATGTATGAGTGATATTAATGAACTTGGGGAGGATGTTGACAAGCCTTAAAGCAATTACCTTAGCTAGAATCTTATAAGAAACATTCAATAGGGTTATGGATCTCCAATTTTGTTATCAGTGTTTGTCACCCCCTTTTGGCAGTAGTTTGAAGACTCCTTTGTTGATAATTATACCCAAGGATCCTTCTTCTAAGGCTTCTCAATATACTTGTATCAAATCATCACAGATCCAGTATGTAAAGGTTTTGTAAAATTCCTCAGGTAGATTGTCTCCCCTTGGAGACTTGTCATTGTTCATGGACATAATTTCCCTTTGGATCCCATCTTTAGTTATGTTTGTCGATAGAGTTGTTGTGTATTCCTTGTTTATTTTATTTGGAATAATGCCTTTTATGAATTATCTAGCTTCTCGGCTTCCTTCATCACCATCCTTAGAGGTGAACAATTTCTTGAAATATGCATGGAATTGTTTTAGAATATCCTCCTGGGAGGTAAACAAATTGTTCCCCTCCCAAAATTGTTCTGATTTGTTCCTTGAAATTCTTCTCCTTTATGTAGTTAATGAAGAATTTGGAACCTTTGTCTCCACAACTTGGCCAATTCAATTTGTCTCTTACTTTTAATCCTTGAATCTTATGTGTTTGGATTTTCCTTAATTTGTTTTTGGCCATGGAAATTTCCTCGCACATGTGCTCATTACTTGGATCGATTTGAACTTTGGATTCTACTAGGAATAAACCTTCATAGAGCTCATTCTCCTCTTTTCTTTTGTCCATTTCTCTTTTTCTCCCAATAATTTGGAATAGTTTTTTCTAGCCCTCAACATTTTGGTTCCATTTGTCAATGGCAGACCGATCATTCAACATCCAATTATTAATTTCCCTAAGGGAGGTAATGACATCCCTACAATCCTCATCCTTCAATAGGTGAGTGTCGAGGAAGAACCAAAACTTTTTTGGAGTATCCTTGGGCCTGTCATGGTTGACAGTTAGCTTGGCTCTTATAGAATGATGGTATGATAGGGTGTAAGGATAAACACCAAATTTGATTCCATCCTCATTTGGTATGAAGCTAAAAAAATACTTGTTTGCGTATACTCTATCTAGCATGTAGTATATTCTTCTATTACCCCTTTGTGAATTACACCAAGTGAACCGGATCCCCATATAGTCTTTCCTACCTTTCTTGGATCCACCAATTTCAACTTGGTTTTCATCCTTTGCCATAAAAGCCTTTCACTGCCTTTCCAAGACATTTCAATCCCCCCCATTTGTCTTCTAGGTGTTCCATCATGTTGAAATCACCCCCTAAAATCCAAGGTACATTAGGCAGGCTGATAAGCCATTGCCATAGTCTTGTCCTATCTCTATGATCATTAGGTGTGTAGATAGAGCAAATGCCCATACTAATTCCATCTTTTTCCATGGTGACCTATACTACCTTGTTGCAAGGAGAAGTGCCCTGGTTAGTCACACGAAGGTCCCATTGATTGGAGAGGAGGATAGCAAAACGTCCTCTACCCATTTCATGGTTCATGGTATAGTATGAGGATCCATTCCAAATGAACCTCAAGTTGGTATCTAAAGTGAATCCAATTGCTTTGGTCTCTTGTAGCAGAACTATGCTTTTTTTATTCTCAAGGTTCAAGAAGCTTCTTACTATGTATTTATTTTCAGGGGACTCCAAGCCCCTAAAATTCTAAGATATGCAGTTAAAGTCCATATTCAACATTCATGGGGGAGACATCTTGGTCACTTTTTAACAACTCAAAACATTCTGGTAGTTTCTCCTCGGCCTCTATCCTTTTTTCCGTAGGTGACTGGATTATAGTGCTTTCTTTCTTTCTTTTGTTTTTGGCAATTTAAACCCCTTTTCCCATTGATAGAGATTTTGTATATTTTCTAAGCCTTCCAGGGCCAGCTCGAGGCCTTGAAGTTTGCTCTAGCTGCCCATCAGCAGTATTCCCATTTTCAACACCTAATATGTTCTCAGGATGCTGGGTTTTTCCTTTGGACTTAGTTTTGATATTTGCATTTTAACAATGCCCTCACTAGCCTTCCCAAAATTATTTGTTTCTTTCAGGAGGGAATTCAAACTTGATTCCTCAACTATCTTTGATGATACATTGGATTGCTTATCTTGGCCCCAATTAATGTTATCATTTATCTCTCTATTTTGTTTAAGGAACTAAAGTTGGTAATCTAGTTAGGGACCATTAGGATCTCACTCTCTGGTGAAGTAGACTTAAGTTCACCAGAGCTTACATAGGTAGATTCCTCTAGCCTAGACTCCCCCTCCAAGGTGGAGCATTTATCACATTGATTTAGACTTGGTTCACTAGTATTTAAGCTGCTTGTATTGTGTGACCCTTGGATTTCAAAATCTGGGTGCTTTAACTTAATCTTTGAGATTAAATCTTTCATCAGGGTGAAACCCTAGTGGCCTTGACTAGAATATCCCCTTCCACCTATTTATTATTCACTTTAATTTCTTCAATCCTAGCTTTACCGGGGGAATTTTTGAATTGAAAATATAATACCTCGGGGGAAGAGGTTCTTCGATCAAAATAATCATTTAGCAAGTTCTTTTTTATTCTTTTTCTTATTTTTTGCATTACTAACTACTATGCATTTTTTTTTTATCATTTGTGCATTACTAGTAAGAGCCTGTATAGGAGGGGCATCGAGATACCTCAGTGGTGTATCAACCTTAGATGTAGGGGTTGCAAAACTATTGCCATGATTTCCAAAACCCATTTCATTTTCTTTTGCTAGTCCGTCAAAAGAGTTAGAAAGTTTCACAAACATGGATTTAGTGTGGGGGGTTGGAGGAGCATTTGCTTCCTCAGAGGCATTATCCCTCAAACCATCAACTTCCACCATTGTTGTGGCGTCACTTAAACTCTCAGTCAGAACATGGTCACTAGATTGACAAGGATTTTGCACAGGGGAATTGGCATTCTTGTCTAGGGCATGAGTTAGATTTTGACCCATAGATGAAGTGAGATATTTCTTGTTAGGGATTGAATTATGAAACTTAGCATGTTGGCCTTCAACTTTCTACTATTTATTTTCCTCTATTTTATAGGGTAAATTTTTCATATATGGCCCTCCTTTTTTCCTTAGCTTCATCGACCCACACTACCCCATTGATTGGTGCGAGCAATTGGGGGATGATTTTCCAAAATTTAGGGGGTACATTTTTTACCACAATCCACCTAGGGCATGATAGAGCAAGTATTTCATCAGCAATGGCCACAGGAAACCAAGCTAGGGCATGGAATGTGTAGCTCCCTATGTTCCAGTAGGGTTTGGCCAGGGTTTTCTCTTACATTGAATGATTTAAAAAAAATTACAAACAATCCTTTCTGTAACATCTGAAAAAAGCTTATTTGGATTCCAAATTTATTTTCCCAAATATTTGAAAACCAATTATCCAAAAAATTTCTTGCAGGAATTTTGCTAACATCTATAGCCACAAAAAATATGGTGGTGTCTTTTAATCTAGCCCTTTCATTGCTAATTAGTTTTTTCATTTCAACATTCGACATGAGTTCCAAATCACTAGGGCTTTGGGAGGGTTTCTTACCTTTTGTTCCCCATTTTCAATTTGAACACGTTCTTCCTCAACAAGCTCTACTAGGAACCTAGCACCTTCTGGGATTACCACACATTTATCTGCCACAACCTCTTTGAATGTTTTGGATTGAGTATTTTGTTTTTCAATGCTTATACCACCATTTGAGATGGGATCATGGGTTCCATACCCCCATCCATTTAATGATGCAAAGGGTTGAGAACCCCCAAAGTACCAAGAAGAGCTATTTTGAGATTAATGCAAAAGAGAGACATGCAGGGATTAATCACATCAAGGAAGCCACATACAATCAACGTCCCTTATTAAAAACAATAAACGATGAAATAAATGATGAAGGTACGAGGGTACCTATGGGGTACAAATCACCACGGGGGGAGGGACTAGCCTCTCCCACTTTCCTGCATGCTGAACAAACCCTTGGCATGCTTCAAACCCTCAACCTTGTTGCAAAGTGATCACCCTCCAGTTCGATGATGCTTTTATATTTTTAATATTTATTTTTTAATCATTTAGTTATCTTTCTTTATTTATTCCCATTAAAGGCAAGAATACTAATGTATTTAGGGGATACAATTTTATTTATTTATTTATTTTTGGAATCATTATATAAAATTTTAAAAATTGTTCAACAATTCAATAGTTTATATTGATTGTTCTTATTTAATAATTTATAAAATGCAAGTTATCTATTTTCCTATTGGATTATTTTAGAAACAATCAATTCACAACTAAAATTATTGTTGAAATTTTATTTTATTTTTTGCTTGGTAAATCATTGCAAGGGGCAGCACCCGTTGCTTTTGACTGGAGCTATGAACCAGTGAGGCCACATTCGTGGGACCTCATCCCGCCATTCATATTCCTACACTTGCTTGCATTCCTTCCAAGCTCCCTGTAGGAACCGACGTCATTCCTCCATCTGCTGTGCTTGCCTGCGTTCCCGCCAAGCTCCCTATAGGATCTGACGCCATTCCTCTTGTCAGCTTCACTTGCTTGCATTCCCGCCAAGCTCCCTACAGAACTCGACACAAATCCTCTATCTGAACACCCCTTCTAGCTCCACTTCTCTATCGATTCCTCTAGCTCTCGGACCCCACAATAGCGCATGCCACCCATCCCCTCCTCTATGCGCTGATCATTGCCACCCTTGCACAAGCATTCCTTTGTCATCCATGCATCGTCCAATGTTCCCTTCATTCTCTGGCCAGTGATAGTTTGTCCCACCTTCCACTGGTGGGATTCGAACTCAAGACAATAGGGAAGTTGTTGCTTGCAACTTGTCGTTGCACTACAGGGTCATCCCCTATTATTGAAATTTTATTACATTTGCAATACATCAAATTTTCTACTAAAATTTTGACTCTATTAATGTCTTGAATGACGTTCAAGACTATTACATACATCATAATATTGTGAAATGGTACAATTAATTAAATTATTTTTTTCCTATAATAAAAGACTTTTGGGTGATTTTGTCTCTTTGATTTTATCAACCTCACTAAAATCTACTTATAAAATTTTATATTCACTTTTTTAGTTTAGGACAATGTTTATAAAATTATTTCTTTATATTTTCTATTCTTGTTAGATGGTTTTTTAAGGTAAATATGTGAAGTAGGTTTAATATGTGAACTAGAATTTACCATAAAATTACTTTATAACATTAATATATGTCCCCTCCATAAATGTTATTAATTGTATTGAAAATACATACAAATACAAATTAATACATTTAGATATGACACCACTAAAATTTATTTTTCATTTTATTATGAAAATATATTAGATTTTCTTACAAAGTCTAGAAAAATATTTTTCAGTTGGCTTTGAGTAACTAAATAATAAAGTATTTTTGTGCTTAGGGACTTGCATAAATAAATAAGACTATGATAATAGCGGTCATGAAGTTTCATAGGAAAGTATTCAATTTCAAGAAAGACTAAGGAGGAGATTGGGACTTTCTTCATCAGATCTTGTAGTCCAACAATAAATTTTGAATGTCACATAAATGTCCTATTTCATTTGTCTTCTCTTCTTGTTGGAATTTGTTGATAGATCTACAAGGTTTTATCTATTATTAGGTATATTACTAACAATTCATACCAACAATTTTAAATATTTTACATAAAAAATTTCAATCAATTCCATGTTAATAAATTATGTCAGTTAATATTAGTCTGAAATTCCATAATTGTGCAACATCAAATAAAAAAGCTCTTATCCCCTCTATCACTATTTTTGCCTCATTCGTAGACACCATCTCGTCCTCTTGTGGGCTCACCTCTTGTGCCACCCCTTGTGACCTCCCCACTCCTACTCATTGATGAGGTGGATGTTAGCCTTATAATTTTCATATAATTACCTTTCCTTTATTACCTAAACACATTGTCGTGATGGTATTAATCTAATTATATAATGAATTATTAGTTATCCTATTTAATAATGGTGTATGTATTCCTATTTTTCTATTATGTGTCAAAAAGGATTTCAATGCTAATAATATTGGTGGAAAGATTTATTTTTGTTGAGACAAGGTAATAAAAGATGATTTGGGTCCAATAGATAAACTCTAGAAGAAGTAGGAATATATTCTCACATCTCAAACAATTTTGAAATGGTCGTAGCTTTAGAATATACGTAGTCCCATAATGTCGTAGAAGAAGTTCTAGAGAAGTAATGATAACAAAAAGGAATACCATATTTATCACATGTATCCCATGTATTGTGAAGCATTGAGCGAATTTGTAATATGGTCCATCAATAATCTAGAAAGTTGTGTAAATATGGAGACTTTTGTTGAATGTCTACTTCCTAAAAAAAAAATAAAAAATTTATGGATAAACAATTTCATTAATTATAGTTGAGCTAATATATGCCTGATTATTTGTTAAAAAATATAAACAATAGTTGTGCATGAATTACATGATGCTAAATTTTAGGCATTAGTATGTAGATATATAACTCTTTGATGTTCATTTTAAAGAGACGACTATTTTTTGAATACATACAAGAAGAAATAGCTCTATGGTATTTTTGAATACATTTGGCAATATATGGATGGAACTATAAGGTCTTAATTCTATCTTCTAGAGTGTTGACCACTTGATTGGGGAAACACAACAACAATTTAGAGATAAGTGTTTTGATTTATGGTGTCATTATGAATTATTATGTTTATGTTAAATTGATTATGTTTAGTAAATGTAGTAAATTGTTAAGTTTTTATATGTAGGTTAGTTCATTTGTGTTGTCCAATATTTTTTGTATTGTTTTGTGTGTTATCTAGTGAATTTGTGGTACAAAGAAGCATTATATTCTATAGAAACAAAACTAGTGACAATTTTAACTTAGGAAATTTGTATTGCATATAGCCATCAAACACCACCTCAATTGATAATATAAAAATTGACTAAAGTATGAGGTTTGATGATGCATTGTCACTTTTTATCATAATTTTTGTGGACTATTTTTTATTTTAGGTTTCAATAGGAATCTAGTCAAATATCCCAAACCAGTTAAAAAGAATCAACTTCTTTTGCATGGTCAGAAAAAGGGGACCTCACGAAAGATTTATTGCAAAAACCTCCCAACCCCAAACAACAACCATTGAACCTAAGGTGAAATGAGTCTTAGTTGATAATTTTGTCAACATCAATTGGTCATTCAAGACCACCTAAGGTTTCAAACCAAACCCTTGAGAGTAAATAATTAATAAAGAGAATTTTAGCAAAAAACATGGATGAAAAGAATGGAGAATAGACAAGAAGGGTAGAAAGAATGTTTACTTACCCTATTAACCTAAATCTAGTATAGATCCTCCAATGAAGAATATATCTCCCTTCATCCTGCCCACTTTTAGAGTACAACCTCAAAAGACATAGAATAGTTACTTTTAAAATTTAAAGTTCTCTACCAAACATATGACTATAAAATTGACAATTTAAAACTTCAGTTGTTCCCTTCCATGTTAAAGGATTCAACTATGTTTTGGTTTACGGATTTGTCTTTAGGGTCAATCTATTGGAGCAATAAATAATGAAATCAAAATTTAGAACTTTCACAAATGAATCAAGTATAATATATTAGCCCATAAACTATCATAAAACATGTGAATATACAATGAACTCTCCTTGTATATATAGGACAAGGATGAACTAGGAAGGTGAAACAAAAATATTGAGTAAACCTCCAAGATATGTGACACATGTAGAAAACTTGCGACAAGTGTGAGGGAATGTTGATAAAGTGTCTATGAGGTGAGATGAATAAACCACTAATTGAACTTGAGCTAGTTTGAATAGGATTACTAGGTGTAGGAACTAGATAAAAGATAACTAGATGCATAAAGATTATTTTCACACTAATAACCACCTTAAGTGATACTTAGGGATTGAGTCACTCAAAGATGGGTCCTAAAAACAAGGCCTAAAGAGGTACTCATGTACAAAAGAAAAGTCTTTCACAAACGAAGTAAAGGAGAAAACCTAGTGGGCAAAAATCCTCTCAGAAAAAAGAGAACTATAATCAAAGGAAGGACGACTCAAGAAACTAGTGCAACAAAAGGAAGTGAGGTGATGCTAAAGGTTTAGTGAAGATTTCTACAATATGATCCTTAGTACACAAATACTATAAGGATAAAACATCATCTTGGATAGGTTGTCGAATGAAGTGCATATGAACCTTGATGTGCTTCATCCACTAATGTTCAAATGGGTTGTGGTAAATGTGAATGAAACTTTGGTTATCACACCAAGCTATATTAGGATGAATAGGTGGAAGATCAAACTCTTTCATAAGTTTTCAAAGCCATAATACCTTTTAGATAGAAAGAACCACTCCTTGCTACTCAACCTTAACAGATGATAATGCAATAACAATTTTCTTCTTGCATGACCATGCAATTGGAACAAAACCAAGAGAAAAAAACCTATAAGTGGATTTCCACGAGTCAACATCTCCTTCCCAATTTGAACTAGTGTAGCCTACTATTTGAAAAGTCCCTGGTGTGTACCAAATTCCAAAATGAGTGGTTCCATGAATATACTTCAAAATATGCTTATCTACCTTCTAATGACTCTTATGAGGGTCATGTGAAAAATGAGAGACAAGCCCAATAATGAGGTTGATATCAAGATATGTTTGTGTCAAATAAAAAAGACTACTAACTAACTGTCTATATAGAGTAGCATCAACACTAGGTGTTGTGAAAGTAGTAGTCAAAGTGACATCAAATTGGAATGGTGTAGGCATGGGATTACAATTAATCATATGAGATTTGTGAAGTAAATAGTGTACTTCTATTGATATATAGAAATATCCTCAGTAGACTAAAAAACTTAAAGAACAAAGAAGAAATGTCGAAGCCCAATATTTTCATGTCAAAATATGCCATTGAATTGTGTTGAATATCTCGAAGCATGGATGATGAAATACTAGTGAGAATCAAGTCATCAGCATACAATAATAGTATCAAAATATCATCTCCATGTCTATGTATGTAAACTATGTGATTTGAGTGGTAGAGAGTGAAACCTTATGCAAGCAATAAACTATCAATCTTCTCATACCAAGCTAGGTAGGGGATTGCTTGAGATTATACAAAGAACATCGTAACTTGAAAAAAAGTGAAGTCCTAGAAAAAAACATAGAGGTTGCTCCATATAGACCTCCTCATGAAGATTACCATGTAGAAAGGAACTCTTCACATCCATCTAATACACTAACCATCATTGAGATGCATTAATAGAAAGAATAAGGAGTATTGAATCTATCTTGGCTATAGTGGAAAATGTCTTTGATTAGTAAATACCCTCAACCTATGAAAAACCATTAGCTATAAGGCGTGCCTTGTATCTCTCAATGGAACCATCAACTACATACTAGGTATGATACACCCACTTACACAAAGTCATATTTCTTACCTTAGGAAGAGTAACTAAATCCCATGTATTATTCTTCATCAAAGAAGGATCCTCCTTTACCATAACACTATCACACTATAGAATACTAAAAGTCTCTAAAAATCATATGAATTTAGAGATATAGTATGAACCAATAGATTAGTACCAAAATTTTGTGAGCGAGTTTTTCAAGAGGTCATAGGATCACTAGGTAAAGAACTAGCCTCATAAATAACACCACAAACCTACTCGAGAAAAACATAAGTGGTAGGAGGTGGAAATTTTGGTGGATGTGGCATAGGTGGTGGGTCAAGACTATCATCTAAAGTATCCTCAATTACAAATGTATCCTCATTATATGAAGAGGGAGAAGTAGGTAGCGAGGAAGAATAAGTAGATGGATGATCTATCTATGTGAAAGACTCATCAAATTGGACATCTCTATGAAAGTGGGAACCTCTAGTGATAAGATCACACAACCTATAAGCTTAAACATCCTAACAATAACCAACAAAAATGGATTTTTGAATCTTCTTGTCTATTTACTTACGTCGAACATCTGGTATGAATTCCCAGTCCTCACTACCAAATACCTTGAAGAAGGAAACATCAAGCTTGATTTTGGACCAAGCCTCCTTTGGAGTAAGATTTTGAAAACACTTTGTGGAGAGTATGGTTATGAATATAGTTGACATGATTGATTGTTTTAGGCCAAAATAATGGTGCCATATACCTAGACTAGAGCATACAATTTTTCATCTCCCTTAACAATTTGTTCTTTCTTTTGGAAACACCATTTTGTTGAGGAGTATAGGGAACTGAATGTTGGTATGTGGCGACTGATCATGCTATACTGTATAGCCCATGGTATACTGTACACCCTGGCCCCCCGCCCTCGAAAAATTTTCTTCCTACTTTTTCGCGTGATCACCGAAAAAGGGAAAAATCAATGAAAAAGGAAAAATCCGATTTTGTAGAACCCGAAAATCTGGAAGCTTCTAAGCTTGGTAAAAAGGGGTTCGGATGGGTATTTCAGTATGATGAAAAACGCGATTATTCGCAAGGATTGTAATAGGGTTTTTTCACTGGATAATAAAATTATTGGATGGCTGCGGTTTGGTGGATGTAGCCCAGAATTGGGTGAACCACGTTAAATTCTGTGTTATAATTTATTCTGTGAATGTTTTAGTTTCTCTGTTTTTGTTTATTAAATCTGCATTTAATTGTTAGATCTGCCATCTCTAACCCTAACACTGAATACTAATGTTGTATACCATGCTCAATGCAATATTATATAAAGGCTTGGTTAACATATTCCCCCCATTATTTTTGTGTATCCACCTAATATAAGAACATGATTGCTTCTCCAAAAACACCTTGAAAGTCCTAAAAGGGGTGAAGACATCACTTTTGTACTTAAGAAAGTACACCCAAGTGTAATGAGATAAATCATCAATAAAGGAAAGTACATACTTATCTCCTAAAAATGAAGGAGTTGCAAATGACACAAGGTCACTATGAACCAACTCAAGTATGGTAATAGCATGATGGGCCTTACCCTTTAGAAAGGGTTCTTGATGATGTTTTCCAAGTGGAAAAATTAAAAACATTCCCTCTTTTCAAGACACCTTAGAGAGTCCAAGTATCATATTCTTAGTACTCAATTGTTGAAGATAACCTTTAATTGAGGTGTCCAAACCTCTCATGCCAAAGTCTACTTAAAGGGTTAGCATGACACTATGTAATTCTCCACAAGATAGCTCAAAATATAAAACCTATATAATCAAGACTAATTATTTTCTCTACTTGAAGCAACAATCCTCTTTGGATGGTATAGTTCTCAAATAACTTCATCATGTGGTGAAAAATCAACTATCTTTCCTTCATTAGTATGAAAAATATAGTAAACTAATAGAAGATTAGTTGAAATATTAGGAACATAGAGAACATCCTTAATGTAATCCTCTATCAATTGTACTATACTTGATCCCAAAATATTGGAAATTGTGAAGAGTTTCTCATTGAAATTTGAGAAGTAGTGTTGTAAAAAATGGATTCAAGAAGATCCTATGAGTGAGTCATGTGATGTGAGGCTCTTGAGTCTATACAAATGTTTGTGGATGCATCTAAACCTCTTATTGTAAGGGCATGTCCCTTAGTAGGTTTAAGAAGGCCAGTGGTGTTTTTCTTCATGGCCTTTTCCAAAGTTGTAAATCTCTTAACACAAAATTTGTTCTTATGCTCTTGTGACCCCAAAAAGTACATGACCCTCTACTTTTTTGTTTTGACTTATAAGTATTCTTTATTGACTATGAAGAAGACGTGGCTTGTTTATTGAATTTATTCTTCTACTTAGATGATTGATCATTTCTTGAAACTAATTTTTCCTTAGGTTTGTTAGACGACTTCTTACTGTTTCACTTAGATGATTGGACTACTAGTGCTTGAATTTTTGAGTGTTGTGAGTCTATCAAAAAAAATTCAAAAGAAAGCATTACAAATGTTCCAAGAGCATTGGTTGTCAAGTAAAAGGAAGAAGAAAATAACTGATAAGGACCTTTTTAGCTTTGAAAAAACTAAGAAGACACACTCTTTGTCTATTTTCTTACTACAACCCTTAAGTCGAGAAAGAAAAGACTTAAACTGGACCAATTAATCTTCAATAGAAGGGAATTAAAATATTGTTAATTCAACATCCAGTTGAAGCATTTTGAACTCGTCAACTTTGCCAAAGAGATTATTAAAATTATCCCACATTTACTTAGGAGTTGTAAAAATAGTAATGTGAAATTGAAAATTATTGGAAACAAGAAGACCTAATATACCCATTGTCTCATCTAACTTATTTTTATAAGTAAATGATACAAAATCCCTAGTAAAATATATTTGTTGTCCATTATCCATAATCCCTTAGATTGAAGAAGTTGCTGTACTTTGATTTTTTCATGTTTGTAAATTATGTGGAGTTAACAAATCTATTTTATGATCTGTGATGCACACACAACAAGGCAATTAAATTGTACCTTACAAAATCCTCCAAAATTGTATTATATCTAAATGTTGACCCCCCCAAAAAGATATAAGACAAGATTTTATAATTTATTGTTAATTTTAGATTCCAATTCGTTTGTTTGTAGCTCATGGATATTTTTAATTTTTTTTTAAAATAGGCTATCTAAAACTTTATTTTTACTACAAATATGAAATCCTTGCAAAATTATGATGTATTTCAATTTTTTTGTGATCAAATTATGACAAATGGGGTGAAATTTACTCCCTATCAAAAATGCATT
Organism: Sequoia sempervirens; assembly: GCA_007258455.2. Lineage (NCBI taxonomy): Eukaryota > Viridiplantae > Streptophyta > Pinopsida > Cupressales > Cupressaceae > Sequoia > Sequoia sempervirens. Next base: position 29,634 of record VDFB02281847.1, read on the forward strand.
AATTACACTAATTTTTAGAGGTTAAAAATAGATTAAAAAATACAATTTTGAAATCATCTTGATGATAAAGTGTAGATGATAAAACTAGCTTCCCGTCAACTATTTACACTTAAAAATTCAACTTGCCATTTGCAAGTTATGGTAAAAAGAAAAGTCCCCCCAAATTTTACACTTTGATGATTACAGTGACTAGCAAAAAAATACCAACATATGAACTAAGAACTAGTGGTTATAGCGATTGTAAAATCCATATATAATTTCACATCAAATGTTTGTTATAATAATAAATGTTAATGACATATAACATTAAATGAAACTCATAAATTTTAATTTCACATCAAATGGTTATAGTGATTGTAACATTCATATATAATTTCACATCAAATGTTTGTTATAATAATAAATTTTAATGGCATATAATGTTTACATAATGGCTTTGAGCACTCTAAACGAGAAAAGGCGAAGAGGACGATTTTTGAAAATCCTTGAGGGTGGAGGCGATGGAGAAGAGGATCCATAGGGAGATTTTGTGGCTCTTAGATTGCCTGGAAATTTTATTAGATTGTTTAGAACTCATTCCAGTCTTGTGGGTGTCGCGGTTACTGTCTTTGTGGTAGATTCATGGCTGCTTAGCTTTGTTGAGGCAGTTTTTTTGTTTTGCTCCCCCCTGGCAACCCGTTTGCCTTGATGAGGTGGTTTGAGGTTATGTGTTAGGGACTACAGTGGCCTTGGAGCCGTTTCTGGTGCCGTTTGGCTTCCTTCGTGTGCCTATTGGTGGTTGTGCAGGAGGTTCCTCTTCATTGCCCTATGTTCTTGCTCTGCTGAGTGGTGGGTTCGCTTATGCCTACTCAATGTCCTGTTGCTACCAGTGCGATGAGGGAATCTTGGTCGCTTCTGGCTTTACTCTTGGTGCTCTTGATTTGACCATTGACTTGGTGCTTGAAGTTCTTGTAGTGGTTGCTAGAGGTGTTTCTTCTTCTATCTCCTCTTTTTGGTGCCCATGTCCTTGGAAGTTGGATGTTGGAGGGTGTTTCTCTATCATCCCTACAATGGAAGATTGTGGGAGGTTTACGAGCTTCATCTGGCTAGGGAGTCATTGTTTCCCAATCTTTTTGGAGTGTTTGGGGCCTGTCTCTTTGTTGGTTGGGGCCATTGATGTCAAACCTTTCTTCTTTGCTTTCCCTGCC
>VDFB02281848.1:0-84966 GCA_007258455.2 Sequoia sempervirens
GGATTTGCAGAGGGAAAGAGCCCTCAAATTTGCGATGGGGGATGGGAGAACATAGCCATCGCCGATGGCTAATACAAAATGGAAAAGAGAGATCAAAACAGCCATGCAATAGTGAAAGTCGTGAAAGCAACCTTTGAACCAATCAGAAGCAAGAATTAAACTTGCTTGGATAAAAAGCATTTGAATTTGTGCTTTATAATTGCCCTAAATGCATTTTTCCTATTTGCATAATGTTTAAAATATTCAAAAATATTTTAAACATAAGTATTTGTAACTTCAGAAAAAATGCAAATTTTAATTACGCCTATACGCCAAACAGAGAAATTTCACTGCACACAAACGATAACCCCCGGAGCCGAGGATTTTTGCATGTGGCCATAATCAATTATTTAGAGAAAACTAATTTCCTCAGACTTCACCCAGCCATAAAAAATCAGGTACCTCCTTTGTAAACTAGCCCCCGGGATGTGTTCGCTATACCCAAAATGCATTAAAATAACGCATCATATGACCTCCATTTTTTTATGAAAATGAGGTTTTAAAGGTTTTAGACCAAAACAAGAAATGGGTTGTCCTTATATTTTGAAATTTTGAAACTTTTCGGGACACCAATTTTGACCATGTTGCAATTAGAAAAGGATTAGTTAACCCATCAGAGCTCATCCAGGAGGCGCAAAACTGAGCATGCATATAACCATTTGAACCAAAAATCCATTGCAACAAACGACATGAAAAAATTCTTCCTAAGGTGAAAAATATTAAATACCAAAGTGGCTCACTCAGACTTTTCTGCAATTTCACCTGTCAGAAACCAACTCGAGCACACCAAGTCACCTCCTTGAAAAATTATCAAATCTTCTCCTGGGGAACTTCCATTGGACACACTAAATAACTTAGGTACATTGAGCATGTTTGCAAGAGGGATTTCCTTGAATCATCATTTGTCAAAAGATATTAAGGGTCAAACTTGACCACCTTGAAACATTCTGAAAATGCAGATGCAAAATTTGAACAAACTACATTTGTTTTTGACCTGGTAAAAATATCAAATCTGATCATGAGAATCTGAAAATGGACTAGGGAGCATATGAATGTAGGGAGAATGGAGAGCAACAATCCATTCGTCATGACAATCATCCAGTTGCGAAATATAAGCTCGAACGGGACGCCACTTCGCAAAACTGGGAGTTCACAAACAGCAGAAAAGTGTCAAAACCCTTCAGCTTCACTTTTCAAAACACTGTCAAAACTCATCATGGGAAGTTGAAAACTGACATGCACATTCACATATATCACATGAGTGTGTCTACAAAGGGGTTTTGCACGAAAATCAACTGGCTTCGAATTGTGACCCTCCAAAGTAGGTCACTTGGGCAGATTTTTTCTTGGGCACTTCTAAGTGTGCAAAGACAATTTTTTCAATATGGGCATTTCAAATTTAAAAATTTGAAGGTGTGAACAGTGGCTCTTTCTGGAGATGTATGCCCCCTGCAAGCATAGCAAGAATTCAAATCTCTGAGAGAGTAGACTAGGTGCCAGAAACAATGGATGACAAAGTCTTTACTAAAATATTTTAACTTCACTTGATGGCCCCAGGCCACCAAATGAAAAAGAGCATTCAATTCTTACCTTTGTCAAACACCAATCTGTTAAAAGAGTTGATCTCTTTTAATCCATACTTGCTTCTGCCACACCATAGCAACATGAGTAACTTCATTCTTGCAAAGGCAAGTGTCAAGCTACCTTTGAATTTAGCTTTACTATCACATGGAAACCAAATGACATAGGTTGCATCACTGCCACTCATTCCATTTTTTGATTCTATGGCAAGTGACAAAATGTGAGGATAATGATCAAGACCATCTGAAAACATAGCCTCATCCCATTTACCAATTCCCTCACAATGATTAAGGTCAAAAAATAAATCATCCTTTAAAAACAGTGTGCAATTCTTGTGTGTCAAGCAAAGAGTGCTCACACATTTGTAACTCATCCAATTGAATTGCATCACATGTGATTTTTTTATCATCCCAACAACATAGCTTAATCACATTATTACATGCCTCAATGTTCTAAAAACAAGACTCATCAACATCCACATGTCCATTATCCACATTCAATTCATAGCATTCAAAGAATGCATCAACATCCCAAACAGTGTTTCGGACTTCAAGCTCATAGACAAGGTTGTCAACACTCAATATGTTACCATAAGAAGAAGTTTCAAGTATAGGTTCATATGGCTCATAAACAACTTCTGCAACAAATTCCTCACAATGGTTGTTTAAAACACATTCACTGTTGCAAGAAGTATCATATTCAACACCACCTCCTGTTGCATCAACATGACAATTTAAAGCATATTGCCTATGAGGAAAACTATGAGTTGCATATCCAGAAAAAAGGTCTGCATATGCATCCATGTGATTTACACAATCACATTCTTCAATTGCAAACTCATCACAAAGAGTGTCATCAGTTGTACCAATATTTGTCTCTACACTTTCACTTTCATGTACAACTATATCAATGCTATCACCATGCAAACACTTAGTAATAAATTCAAAGGCAGCAAAAGGATTAGAAGAAGGTAAAGCATCAAAGAAAACAAGAGTTCCTTGTTCATCATTGTCAACAATGCATGCTCTTCATAACCAACTACTTGAACCGATTCAATCACTGAATCTCTTGAATACATATCCCCTTCCTTGTTCACACTGCTGCAACAATCAGCAAAGCTACCTTCTTCATTGTCAAACTGAAAACCATCAATGGTTTCTTCATTGCAGCTGCTTGTGGTTGATCCTTCCAATTGAAATTTATTGCATTCCTTGTCATCTGCATCTGACACACTGATGCTCTCGAAAGCATTCTTCAAATTTGCAAGCTCCTTTGTCTCATCATGACTTTCATCAATGCTATACTCACTTGTAGAATGGGTATGACTAAGTGCATCATAACATTGTTGATTACACATTATTTCTTCAAATAAGATATTCAATTCATATACCTCATGATCATGTTCTTGTGAGCCTTCAAAAATGTTAGCATCATTTCCCTTGTTGGAACACTCTCCATTTGAAGAAATTAATTCTACCTCTTCCTTATGAGAGGAATCATAGTCACTAGGGCTGCACATAGAATTGTAATCATCTTGAACACCCAGACAAGAATGTTTTTCAGCTAGTTGCAAACTTCCATCTACAACACCATTGTTCTCATCATGAAGACATGAAACTTCAGAATCAACATGCTCTTCAACTATATATTCAAAATCCATAGAAGAGAAAACACTTTCAATATCATCTGCATCATTGTGGCCTTCATCTAATACAGAAAATTTGCTCTCTATTTCTATATTTTCAAAACAAATAGAAGAAACTTCAGATGTTTCATCTATCTCTTCATGACCATCATGGCTGTAATATTCATCAGAGTACATTTTCTCCATGGGTTGTTCAGAAACAAAACTCTTATCATTACATAATGCATTATCATTGTCTTTTGCTATACCATTTGCATCCATTGGACTAAGTTGTGAAAAAGTACCATCACATAATTGAGTTAGGAGATTACTTCCATATTTATCCATCATTTCCTCAATTACTGAAATCCATTGATATAAACATTTAAGATTAGGAGGCTTCAAATGAGTTGGCATAGTACTCAGACCTAGCTCACAATTCTCGCAAAATAACTCATCAAGTCTTTCTAATTCCGGAATAGCAAGCAGAAATTTCATGAACCTATTATGAAAATCATAGATGGATTCATCCTTGAACCTTTCTATATCACACAATGCATCAATAGGTGACATAGGGTCAACCTTATATTTAGATTTATCTTCAAATACTTCCTAGGTATGCAGATTTCTTTCTTCAATCAAGCATCCATTGTCTATGGACTCTTCTTCAAAATAATCAATGAAATGCATTATGAACTCATGCCATGAATCTATGGAATGCACTACTAAACTAGAAAACCAATATTTAGCAGTATCTTCTAAAGTTCTTACAAAAAACTTCATGACAGCATCTTCCTCTACTATTTGATAGTCTTCCATTACATCAAGGAAACCTTGTACATGTAATGTTAATTCCTCAAGACCTCCACTGAACTTAGGAAAGCATTCATTAACTCTTCTTGGGACAGAATGTGGGTAACCCTAGATTTTACTAAAATCCAGAGGGTCATATCTCTCACTAGTGAACACTTTCCTTTGAGGACATGGTCGTGTTCTAGGCATGATATTACAGCTTGTAAAGGGAGAACTAGGACAACAATATATATTTGCAAATAAAATTTTGTTCCTTCTACAACTAATTTCCTCTTAAGACCTTTTCAGAATATCCTACTTTCTCATTTCCCTTTCTACTAGTATCTTGAAATACTGAATAAGGGACAGTATTAACTAGAACTTTGTGTTGAAAACTTTCATACATGAATTTTATAACAGAAAAATACCTGGGAACTGCTGCAACCAACTCTTTTGATGATGTAGAAATTTATGTAGAGTCGCCACCTCTTTGAAAGAGGAAAAAAATCTTCAAGTAGTAGAAAGCTTCTTCCAAGATCTAACTTATTTCTAAATTCTCTCCACCAACAGAGCACCAAACTTCAAAAATACATCAAAAACATTGCAGCAATCTCCTTCAAGTATGCAGGTCCTTGGATAATTTTGACCCAAAACTACAGATCAGCAAATAATATGACTCTGTAATAAAACAGTCTACAATTGGAGATTCAAAGCTCTTCCCCAGCGGAGCCACCAATCTATTGGTTCTCAAATCTGCTATCAAATTGAATCCTAAAGGGCTGCCAGGCCTTATGGTTAGATTCAAGGAGAGATTTGGCCAACGAACAGGAGATTGAAATAAAACCTCTCACTTCAAGCTCTGTTAAACCTGGGAGGCTGACCCCAACAGTGTGCTTTCAGATACTTGTGTGCCACAGTATCAAACACACAATGAACAGATAAATCTCCTTTATATGCTTAGCAGACACAATACCCTGAAGGTATGGCTGACCTTTATGGCAGTGTACAAACTAAACATGAGAGATATGATTCATTAACGCTCAACACACAAAGATAAAGAGATTGATAAGTAATTTGATTTAAAAGATGTAGTTGCTCACAAAACAATCTCAGGAAACTATAACATCAAGAGACCAGTGTCATATTCTAGGGTGGAGTCACCTAAACCATGAAACTTAAAACTCATTACAACATTTACTCTGTCATAGTTATGCCTATCACATGATGCATTACACCATTGATACTAGAAACCAAACTAGTCATACTTTATTAATCTAAGCATACAGTTGCACAAACCTCTGTTTATGTTAATACAATTTAATTCATTCTTTGAATGACAGTAACGACACAAAATAGACATTCAAGGAAAAACAAGAAGACAAATAATAGAAACCCTTGATTTCTTTTATTCATAATCTATGCACTATGTACAATGGAGACAACTAACTCATAATATATGATCATTTACTTGCAAATATAACACTGTTGTGAATAATTTCTTCATTACAATGACACAGAAAACTTCAGATAGCTAAAACAAAACACTATATATTTCAGACTTTGTTACAAGAATATTCTCGAGAGACAGAAAAGAATGAGCAACCTCTTTTCTAAAAACAAAAAAATCTGCACTTAAAGAAAGTGCAAAACCCTAAATGAATATCTCCCAATGACATCTAGCACATTTAGGTCCATAGATTAGTAATTGTCTTTGCTTGCTAAAGAATCTTCAACCTGCACTTGAACTTCCGCTTCATCATTCACCTGTAATAGAAAAATATTCCCTTTTCGGGAAGACTTATCATTCTTTACATGCCCTACTGTTGAAAAATATCTTCTCCATATTATTCCCTTGCAGTTGCAAATATCTGTTTGCAAAAGAATAAAAGTCTCCGTGAAATATTTCTCATCTGCTGTAAAAAACCCCATGGCTATAAAATCTACATTTTCACCTGTGTATTCACCCTTTACTTTTATTTGCAGCTCAAGTTTCTTATTTTCATGATGAAAATCCTTCACATTTTGCAAGGCAATGTAAATCCCCATTTACTCGTGAACTTTACACTTTAAAAGATTCATCAAATAATAATATTTGGCATTGGCCACGGGCCCCACCATGCCTTTGCACAAACACTTCCCATCGCACATCTCTCATGTGTGGAGAAAAAGAAAATGCAAACAATGATGGGCGATATTTTATTTCATTCGGAAATAAAATAATATACTCGAGCAAAATTGTTTTGATTTTCCAGTAAAGAAACTTTTGATCTACATAGTGAATATTTAAATTCACCTCTTCAACCATTTTCCCGTATATTTCATATTTTGATTTTTACTCACCTTTAAAACATTATCAATGATAATGTTAAAATTGCATTTTGTGCCTCACCACTATCTCACACAAGGCCTCCATCGCACATTTCCAATAGAAAATGAGAAATGAGAAAAATAATGGCGATAAAATAATGCAACCAAGTTCTCATGAGAGATTTTAAAAATCATTTATCAGGCAAATAAAATTTACCTGTGCACCTTTATATTTACCTTTTCACCATTTAAATCCTTCATCAAATGTTCCATAGTCCATGGGCCCACCATATTTATTTTACTCCGAGCACTCTCATCTCACATCTTGGATACAAAAAGAAAGAGGAGATATTAATTAGCGATTAGCGATGGAGACCAAGCAGCTTCTCCCATCGCTAATAAAATGAGAAAATGCAAATCATAATAGAGATGGACGATATCATCGTTCCATCGTTGATGTGACTAGGAAAAGTGAAATGAAATCGCGATGAGCAATATTCCTCTTGTCCATCGGAATCCTTCGTTCTTTGTTCTGCAACTTCCCTGGGAACTTTGATGGAACTTCTTGCAGCCATGGCAAGAGAAAAATGTGCAGGTCATTTTTCTTGATGCAGGGGTGTTTTTGCAGCTGTCAGCAACCAAAATTCATTTGAAACATGCTTAAAATCCCTGCCCAAGTATTGGGAATGATCATGGGATGAAATTAAAACCTGGAACAACATTTTTGAGCTCAAAAACACCCCCAAAAATGTGCTGGAAGGCAAAAAACGTGATTAGCATTCCTCTTTGCACAATACACGCCTGAATCTGTCCAAAATGCCTAAGAGGAACCCCCATGAAGATCAAGAGATGTCAAATCTTTGATGCAAACAGAAAAACTATTAAAATCTGCCCCAGAATGGTGATATCGCTCCATCACTCATTTAAAATGAAAACCAGACTTAAATCCGCGATGAATGATGAGAAGCTGCATCGCTCTAATGTGGATTTGCAAAGGGAAAGAGCCCTCAAATCCACGATGGGCGATGGGAGAACACAGACATGATTGATGGCTAATACAAAATGGAAAGAAAGTCGTGAAAGCCGCCTTTGGACCAATCAAAAGCAAGAATTAAACTTGCTTGGATAAAAAACATTTGAAGTTGTGTTTTATAATTGTCCTAAATGCATTTTTCCTATTTGCATAATGTTTAAAATATTCAAAAATATTTTAAACATAAATATTTGTAACTTTAGAAAAAATGCAAATTTTAATTAGCCCTGTAGGCCAAACGGAGAAATTTCACTGTGCACAAATGATGACCTTTGGAGCTAATATTTTTTGCATGAAGCCCTAATCAATTATTTAGAGAAAACCCATTTCCTCAAACTTTGTCCAGCCATCAAAAATCAGGTACCTCATTTGTAAACTGCCCCTGGGACGTGTTCGCTACACTCGAAATGCATTAAAATAATGCATAATAAAACCTTCATTTTTTATGAAAATGAAGTTGTAGAGATTTTAGACCAAAACAAGAAATGGGTTGTCCTTATATTTTGAAAATTTGAAATTTTTCGAGACCAATTTTGGCCATGTTGCAGTTAGAAAAGGATTAGTTAACCCATCAAAGCTCATCCAGGAGGCGCAAAACTAAGCATGCATGTAACCATTTGAACCAAAAATCCAGTGCAACAAACGACATGGCAAAATTCTTCCTAAAGTGAAAAATATTAAATACCAAAGTGGCTCACTCAGACTTTTCTACAATTTCACTTGTTAGAAACCAACTCAAGCACACCAAGTCACCTCCTTGAAAAATTATCAAATCTTGTCCTGGGGAACTACCACTGAACACACTAAATAACTTAGGTACATTGAGCACGTGTGCAAAAGGAATTTTCTTGAGTCATCATTTTTCAAAAGATATTAAGGGTCAAACTTGACCACCTTAAAACATTCTGAAAATGCAGATACAAAATCTGAACAAACTGCATCTGCTTTTGACCTGGTAAAAATTGTCAAATCTAATCATTAGACTCTAAAAACGGACCAGGGATCATATGGATGTAGGGAGAATGGAGAGCAACAATCCATTCATCATGACAATCATCCAATTGCAAAATATAAGCTCGAACGGGAGGCCACTTCGTAGAACTGAGAGTTCACAAACAACAAAAAAGTGTCAAAACCCTTCAACTTCACTTTTCAAAACATTGTCAAAACTCATCATGGGAAGCTGAAAACTAACATGCACATTCACATATATCACATGAGTGTGTCCACAAAGGGGTTTTGCACGAAAATCAACTGGCTTCAAATTGTGACCCTCCAAAGTAGGTCACTTGGGTAGATTTTTTCAAGGGCACTTCTGAGTGTGCAAAGGAAAAAAATTCAATATGGGCACTTCAAATTTGAAAATTTGAAGGTGTCAACAAAAGGGATGTGTATCATTCCTCGAAGTTACTCACAATGGATCTCTAGGTGGCCAGATAGAGCTAACCAAGGTAAAGCCTTTTAGCCACCAATGGTAAGGGAATTCATGTGTATGTAGTTTCCCTTAGCTATCCACTTACCAGTAGAAAGTTTTAGTAGATTAATTCTCCTATGGGCCCACATTAATTAACACACCTACTTGAATAATTTAGGGAATGTGTTAGAGTGTTTGGTGTGTTTGCATGTGAAAAATAGTAAAATCCATTAAGCCTTACACCCTAAAAGTTCAAGTAAACCATTGTTTCTTTGTGTGTGTATATCTCTTGCCAAATCTTTAACTCAATTAGGCTTTCCAATTTAGTGCCTATGTACTTTCAATTCACTTTTTTTTTGTCTTTGTGCTTGTGCTTGTGCTTACTCTTCAACATCTACGCCAATCAACATTTTTTCTCCACATTTAGCACCCGCAAAAATTAATGCTTGCATTTTGCCTTTTACGCCTTTGTATATTAGCGCTTTTGACTTGTAAGGTTGCGTCCATCACCTATGCAACTCAACACTTTCACCTTGTGTTTCAACACTTGCACTATTTTACAAAATCTAAATCATCAAACTTTTGAGACAAAAATATTGCATTCCATGGATCGAAATCTTGATAGTGGTAACCATATACAAGCCTAGTATAGTCATTAAGCCAACTTAAGCATCTTTTAACCCCCATCCCCAAAACATAGTCAACCTTCATTAACCATTAACATATACAAGACATCCTTTCATCCATCTCACTTTGATTTTTCCACCAACCATTACTTGATTTACACTTACATTTAGGCATCCACCAACCCTCATAGACAATCCAAATTTTCCCAAATCCCCGCTTAATCATTTTCAACCATGGACATAACCATCCTTCCTCTCAACATCTCTCAAAATCTCTTCAAATTGGAATATCTCCCAACATCTCTCACTCTTTGCCCTCCCAAGATCTGGTTCAGACCATAATGCAATTTTGCTTAAGAGATATGTTGACCATAACAAAGGACCTTTCCCTTCAGATTTGAACTTATGTGGAGTCTCCATCCTAAATTTGTTGCCCTAATCAAAAATTGGTGGGATGAACCAATGGGAGGCACCCCTATGTTTAGCCTTGTGGAAAAGCTAAGAAGAATCAAGCAAAGAGTTAAAGGATGGCATAAACTTACCTTTGGTAACATCTTTGAAACTAAAAAATTCTTGGGGAACAACTTAAAGGAAGTGTGGGATAAAATTGAGGCTAGCCTTGTGGATGAAGATATTTTCACTCATGAATGTAATCTTAGATCTCAATGGTTTAAGGTCAACAAATAAGAGGAGATTTTCTAGAAGCAAAAATCTCAGGTTCAGTGGCTTACTAAAGGAGACCAAACTACTAAATTCCTCCACCAATCCACTATGAAACACAGAAGCAGTAACAGGATAAGAATGCTTAAGAAAGAAGATGGCACAACTGTGACAACTGAAAGAGAAATAGTTGAGGAAGTTGTGAACTTCTTCTCCTCCTTCTAGAATGCTCCAGGGGACACAAACCAAGTATTTGATGATTTCCTTGAAGTGATTCCTAAAGTTATTACTGAGAAAGATCTTAAGGTTATGAATAATGTTGTCTCTATCGAGGAGGTTAAATAGGTTTTTTTCTCCTTTAGGGTTTACAAAGCCCCGGGGCCTAATGGGTTCCCTCCTGCCTTTTTCAAATATACTGGGATGTTGTTAAAACTGACCTTTTCAATGTTTCTAGAGATTTCTTTAGATCAGGGAGACTTCTCATTCAATTGAATGCAACCTTCATAGCTCTTATCCCCAAGGAGGAAGAAGCCTCATCTATAAAGGACTTCAGACCAATTAGACTTTATAACATAGTGTATAATTTTTTTCTCAAATATAATTGTGTTTAGACTAAAAGTTGTGCTAAGCAAAATGATAGCCCCTAACCAGAAAGGTTTTGTCCAAGGAAGAAACATCTTAGTTGTTATTACAACCCATGAAATCCTTCACTCAATGGACCTTAGTAAAAACCCAGGGATGGCCATGAAAATTGACATTTCAAAGGCTTATACAGGGTCTTTTGGTCGTTTCTCTTTGTTGTTCTCAAGAAATTTGGGTTTGATGGTAGATTCCTCAAGTTGCTTACTGCTTATGTTACCACCCCTATGTGTTTGGTTCTTGTGAATGGATTTCCTCAGGGTTTCTTCTCATGTGGTCATGGGCTAAGACAAGGAGACCCCCTCTTCCCCTATCTATTTATTATTGTTGTTGAGGTCCTTGGAAGGAACATTCAAAAACTCATTGATTCTAAAGTCCTAAGAGGAGTTGAATTTGCTTTATCCCTCCCACCTGACTCCCACCAACAGTTTGTTGATGATACTATACTATTTGGAGAAGCCTCAATTTGTGAAGCCAGCTAATGGAAATCTGTTTTAAATGACTATGCTTGTCTCTGGTCAACATATTAACTATGATAAGAGCAAGATTTACTTCTTCAATGCTGATCAACTAGTGAAAGAAAAAGTGGTTTGGATTTTGGGTTGCCAGGAAGCTGTTCTACCTGCTGCTTACCTTGGGCTCCCTCTGATATCAAGAAAACTAGATAATAGTTATTGGAATCACTTAATTGAAAGAGTCAAAAAAAAGTTGGCAGGATGGAAAGGTAAACTTCTAAGCCTAGCGGGGAAGATTCGATTGCTAAAAGCTTCTCTCTAGAACATCCTGGTCTACTATTTGTCTCTCTTCAGAATTTCAGCCTTCATTGGAGAAAAAATAGAACAAATAGAGAGAAGATTCATGTGGTCTGGAATAGAAGAGAAAAATAGGTCGTCCTTGGTTAGGTGGGAGAAAGTGTTTACCCCAAAAAATGTTGGAGGACTGGGGATAAGGAGAATCAAACTTTTCAACAAAACCCTCATTGCCAAGATAGGATGGAGCCTCTTGGAAGGAACTAAGGATTGGGTTAATATTTTTCAAGCAAAATATCTGAAGAACAAAGATCCTTGTTGTTTCCTTACTTCCTCTGATTTTCCTTTTGGATTCGTTTTTGGAACCATCTTATCAAAACCAAAAGTGTGTTGAAATTGGGAGTGAGAAAGCGGATTGGCAATGGGAAGGACACTAATTTCTAGAAGGAATCTTGGGTTGTGGACCCTCTACTTTCTTCTTTAGATGGTTTCAACCCCCTCAAACAGAGTTTGACTAGAATTTGTGGAAAAAAGGTGGTAAACTACATAAATAATTGGGAGACTGATGAACCAAAATGGAAGGAATTTAACAAATTGCTAAGGAGTGCCAACTTGAGAGGTCAAAGACAGCTGAATTGGGAGTTGGCGGTGCAAAGGTTACATAACCTCATAGGGGAGGTGACTTGGTTCTCTAATGAAAGGAAAGATGAATGGTTGTGGATCAAGAACCCCTCTGGCTACTTTTAGGTAAAAAATGCTTATAAGGAATTGGAGAAACCTTTTATTGATTGCAAAGACCTTCATTGGGACAAGGTGTGGATTAAAAACCTTACTCTGAAAGTAAATTATTTCTGGTGGGTTCCCTCACATGGCAGAATCTTAACCATTGATAACCTTGTGAGGAGGGGGTTTTAGTTAGTTAACAAATGTATCCTTTGTAAGCAGGAAGAAGAGTCTGTAATGCATGTACTCTTCCATTGCCAGTCCTCCAGAGATGTATGGTATTTTTTCCTCCCTTTGTTGCTCACAAATTGGGTGTTCCCCTCTACTATGATGTCAATTATTGAAAGTTGGTCTGATTTCCCTTACTCCCATAAGATTATAGTGGATCTCTAGAATCAAGCCGCCCCTTTCATAACTTGGGGAATCTGGAAGGAGAGAAATAATAGGATTTTCAGGGAAGTTGAGAGAAGCATCTATGCGCTATGTATGTCTATAAAAGATTAGATACAAGAAAATGTGGAAGTTGGTGGGTATAGCTACTCAAAAGTCTGCTGACTTATTGTACACATAAAATATACTGATTGACATTGGATACCTGATCCTCACCACTAACATTGTTTCATCCCGAATCATCCTTTAGTCTAACCATTTAATCAAATATCTTTATCTGATTAAATTCGTCAATATTCCTCTCTTAATTAAATAAATTGGTTATCTAATTAAGTCATTCTTTTTTGATAATTAAATTAACCATTTTGATCTAATTATCCTATTTAATTAAATAATTAATTTTATTTGATTAAATCTCTAAAGTCTATCTATTAAATTAAATAAATTAAAAACTTATTTAGTTTAATCTAACATCATCTCTTTTAATTAAATAAGTCAAAATCCTTATTTAATTAAATCCCTTATCACATTCTTCTCATATTTTATTTAAATAAATCCACAAATTTAAGTCAAATAGATCACATCATTTAATCCCTTCATTAAATTAATCAACCTGGATTAATTTAATCTCTCCTCATGTCCCATCCTCCATCTTTTACCACTTGCACATGAAAATAGACTTATTTGATTTATTAAATTTCTATTTTCCTTCAACAAGGCATCTTTTAAGGAATATTCCCCAAGTTTGAATTCAAAATCCAAGTGGGATGAGTCCTTCCAACAAGGAATTTACTCTCTCTTGCATGTCCTTTGCCTTGAACCAAGTGGCATTCAATGCATTCTTCCTTCCCTCTTGCATGTCGTTTCAACCATTTCAAAATTCAAAAATATGCATTTATTGACACATTCTTCAAAACTTGCACATCCTCCATCCACTCATAAGTTGACAAGTGGTACTTTTCCATTGGCTAATTCTTAGTCCCACATTGCTCTATTTTGGACATTCGTCCATCAATCTCATTTATAAATGAGAGGCTAATCTCTTCATTTGATCATCCACAATTTGAGTAAACTTACTATGCTCAAATCATTAGCAATTTTCATCCATTATCATTGAAGTTCATAGCTATGTTATGCAGATTTCTCTATTGAAGCACTCATCAAGCCTCAACAAAGTGGATCAATTATCATCACACATCAATCTTACATCATAGGAGTTGGGAAAGGGCCAATTTTCACATCAAATTGGCACCAATTCCCCCATGGGATCAAGAGTTTGCTTGTTTAATTAGGATTCAATCCCTCTTTTATTGCTATTTCATTGTGTTCTTCATTCTTCTTTCCTATTTTAAACTTTTCTAATGGATTTCATGGGGAATCCTTGTTCTTGCTTGCATTTCACCTTCTAATGTGTTTTTTCATGTTGTTTTGCAGGTATTGGGAGTGGGGTTCGACATTTTGGCGATAGGAGGGAAATCTCACATTTTAATCACATTTTTTATTAAAATTCTACGTTTTTCTTTGTCTACAGGCTCAGCGTCGCTGTTTAGCACCGCTGGTTCTCTAGCGTCGCTATATAGAACCGCTAAAAAATCAAACTGTGCCACTGAAGTCTTCTCGCCCAAAAATTTGAATTCCAAACTACACCGCTGGAACCTGTTTGACCCAAACTGCACTGCTGGACAAAAGTACGACGCATTCATGCTCACTACCCGGACTACAGAGCGACACTAACTGTCAAGCAACGCCATACAACACCATTGGATAAATCAAACTACCACACCTTCGTAGATTGCACCGCTGGAGTGGAGTATGAAGTAAAATTTGATTTATAGCACGTGCTTTTTATTAAATTTTATTTCTTTTGTCTGTTTTTTGTCCTTTTGACCTCTGTTTTGCAAAATATCACTGATTTTTCTTGTAAGTTGGATTGATCAAAGACCAAAAGGAAGAAAAAGTATGATGATGTCATCTCACCAAAACAAGTGCTTTTAAACACTCTTGGAGGATGCATTACTCAAAAATTTGTCATCTTTTATGCTTAGGATCCACTAATTTCGTTTGGGATTTAAAAAGAACTTTTGAATTCTTGTTACAAAAGGCTTAAAAAGAACATTAGGATTCAAATCTACTAGAGTTTGTTTTGGGATTAAAAGTTGAACAAGGCAAATTGTCACACTTACTTTGGTGCTTTTAAAACAAACTCACTTTTGCTTTGAGGATTTAAAATAAACAAGTGTTTGCTTTGTTTTGCAATTACGCACACAAAGTAATATCATCAAAAGACGTATGCGCTTCTCTCACGCCTCACGATGATCTTGAGAATCAAAAGGCTTTTGGTGACATTAAGTTGCGTAAATAATTGCCCATATACACTTCAATTTGGGTTTAAAATTGAACAAAACATTATGCGAATGTGAATAAACTTATTGCATGTGTTCTCCCTTTGTTTTTAAACAAAGGTTGATCGAAATATGAATATGTTTATTTGCTTTTGTTTATCTTAGAGGACCTGCCTTGGGGAAAAAGCATTCACCCAAGGGAACAACTCAACCGGTAACACTCTGAACCCGAGAGTATTTCCAGTCGGGATATAAATGTGGGTATTGGAAGAAACACCAATATCACGCAGTTGACTCTGACGAGAAGGGTAGCAATGGTCTCTCGCCACGCAGGGTCAACTCCTACGAATGAAAAGTCCTAATTACAACCCATGTTTTAGGATTGCCAAAATCCTTGATCTATTTGTTGGTGCAAGAACGGTCATTTTGAAACCACCCCACACTTTTACGGTCTTTAGTAGAAATGGAAAGCATGCCATGGGAGTTTTATGGGTGTTGATGTTTGGCTGCCCCGTATAAGTGAGTGTCATGGAGGGGAGCCAGTGGGGTCAAGCATCTAACCATTTGCTAAAGATAAGCGTAGCTAGACTTGTCCAAGTGGGAACTCAACAAATATTTCCTTTCATATCCATAGGGTTGTGCTTATTCTTGGTGACAAAACACTTTGCTTGCTCGAAAATATTTGAAAACAAACACTTAACATCATCATCAAAATTTCAAACCCTTTAGGAGGAAAATACTATTGACCTAATTCATGTGTTATTGCTTGCCCTTGGGATTCGCATCCTTAGAGGTTTCTAAACACTTGAACTTACATCTCAATTTGCCTACTAAAGATCAACAATAGGTAACCCTTGCCTTGAATTCATCAAATTTCCACATAACATACTTTGTGGGATTCGAAGAAATTAAGACATTAGACATCTAGTTTGGAAAACCTAATCAAAGAAGTGTTTGTGATAAAACAAAGTCACTAAGCAAAGATAACAAAATTGGCTCTCACATGTGTTGAAAACCTCATGATTTCCAAGAAAGTTAAAATCCAAAAACGAAAATCCTTGAGTCAAAGTTCAAAATTTAGGAGTCACACTCGAAAGATCATCAAGAGATACAATAGAAAGTGCAATCAAAAGCAACATACCAAGATAAGAAAAAAGTTCACAAGGTTCTATAGACTCATCCCTTTGAACAATCTAGAAATGTAAGCTCAATTTGAACCACTTCTTAGTTATAGAGGTCCATAGAAGCATTGCATGCTCTTCAATATCGAGGTCTAGTAAACAAAGTGTCTTTTTTAGGTACATCTTAGGATCAAAATCAAATCCTTTTCATCCATCCTTCAACAGCAAACCAAAAATCACCTCACCATCATCTTTCGAAAGATCTTGAAATTATCCTTCATGCTAGGATTTTTGGCAAAAATCAAAATCATCAAATCCTTGAGACAAAATCCTTGAAATCTTTATCAAAATCATCTTTGGCTAGGTATGTGTAAATGCATCCTTTTGCATATGCTTAGTCAAAATTATCAAACCATCTTATTTAGCTAGGTATATGTAGATGCATCCTTCTTCATATGCTTGGTTAAATTTTCATCTTGTTTGAATAGGTGTGGATAGATGCATCCTTCTCCCTACGCATATTCAAATTATCATCCTTTGGGAAAATCTACCCCTTAGATAATCATCCAACATCTTAGGGTCTATTTGATCAATCAAAAGCAAACCAAAAATCAAGTCAAGGTCAAAATCTAAAATCCAAAAGTCCTAAAAGTCTAGCATTTCCCTCAAGATTTTTCAAAAAGATCAAACATCCACATCATCCATCTCTTACACCATCATCATATCACCTTGTGATCCTCAAGGTATCCTAAAAATTGCTCTTTTGTGCCTAAAATTTGATCAATCCAAAGAATTAGAGATTCATCTCTCATATTCTCGAAAATTGATCCTTGTTTTATGGTTCAAACTAGATCTCAATACAAGAAGAACATGGAAGCTGACAAAGAAACACCCGCTTCAAGCGACCTAAGCCAAACAAACTCCGAAATGAAACTTGTTGAATCAAACAATACTTTGACAAACTTTCTCTCATCATCACAAAACCCACAAGAGGAAAATCAAGAAGCAGATCTTACCTTTGGGATGTCACATGAAGAAATCACCGAAATGATCCAAAATCCGAAGAACCATAAGATCATCAATATCATGATAAGGCTTAACCCTTCACTATACATGCTCAAACTAGCAAAATAAGGGGCCAAATTACCTTATTATTTCGATGTGAGCTCTAAAGTGGAACCATCTTTGGAGGTCATGCCTCTAATTTCATCCACACTCCCCATCTCATCTACACCCCCATCACAAAGCATCACTCAAAACATTCCGCAAATCACAACATCTTTTTCCCCAACCCAACCCAATGTTAATAAGGGAAATGCATTTCTTAATGCCATTCAAACACAGCCCCTTGTCAACAATCAAGACTTGGATGCAAACACCATTTTGGAACAAAACATACCCCAAAACCCATTACATAATTATGCCCCTCTCACTTTCCATGATCCTAATGATCCATCATCATCATCCTTCCACGCAACACCCCAAACTTCTCTCCCCACAACTTCGCAAAGAGAAGGTGACATGTTCGGACCTGGGGGAATTTTCAACACCACATCATTTTCTCAAGAGATCACACCCCTCACACTTTCACCTCTTCCACCATTACCACCATTATCCATACCTATACTTGGCTTGGGACTCCCACCTTTACCAAATATCAATCAAAATCAAACCAACGTTCCAAACACCAATCAAAGCATCACGTCAAACTTTCAAAACTTATCATCGATATCGCAACAACAGATGACAACTACACAAGCAATCACGACATCATTAGCCACCCCTCTAACATCTCAAAGCATGATCTCTCAAGGACCAACCACATCAATCGCACCATTCACCACTCAAACCACTAACACGACATCACCGCTCACGACCACCACAAGCACCATTTTGAATCCACCACCACCCCCACCACCACCAAACTCCAATTTATCAAGCCAATACAGCATGGCATTGCAAGCCACTCAGCAAGCTGCTTATCAAAAGTAATTCTTGCAAGTGCAAAAAAAAAATACCCACAACTAGCTACTCAACAAATCGCACAACTAGCTACTCAACAAGCCACGCAACTAGTTGCTCAGCAAGCCGCTCAAGCTGCCCAAGCAACCCAAGCCACATTACAAGCACAGCAGGTTGCACAAGTCCAAGCATTCTTACAATAACAACAACAACAACAAGTTGCACAAGCTCAAGCACAAGCCCAAGCTCAAGCTCAAGCTCAAGCACATGCCCAATATCAAGCACAACAAACACAGGCACAAGCACAATTACAAGCAATAAAATAATATCAAGAGCAGCAAGAAGCATCCCAACAACAAGTTCAACAATAGGCAATCCTAGCACAGCAACAACAAGACCAACAACAAGCGTTGTTTATATAGCAGCAAGTACAAGCATACCTGGCTCGACAAAATGTGCAAATACCATCAAAAAACACACCAAACAACCCACCCATCCAACCAACAATCGAACCACCCCAGAATACCTTCATCCCACCCCCTGATCCATAAAATGATGTAACGACACAAATCAGATTACTCTCGCAACAAGTGTTCGATCTTCAATCAGGGCAAACCACAAAAACACCAAGAAACTTGTGTCCCTATCCATTCGACAGGAGCCTTGTGATGAAACCATTCCCAAAGGGATTTGAGATCCCCAAATTTGACAAGTATCGTGGGACGGAAAACCCTAAAGATCACATCAGGGAATTCCAGGTTCATTGCATGGAAGTGACATATGACAATACCTATCTGATACAGCTATTTCCTAGGAGTTTGGCTGCCCATGCTATGGAATGGTTCTCTCACCTACCTACAGGCATCAAAACATTCCAAGAAATTATAGACGCATTCATTAAAAACTATGCATGCAATATCACAATGGATGTCAGTCTAGAAGAACTCTCAGCTCTGGAACAAGGTAAGAATGAATCATTCACTTCATTCCTACAATGATGGTGATCCAAGGCCAATCAGAGCAAATGGGTCATGCCCGAGGAACAACAAGTTTGCACCATCATATCCAACCTTGATGGCCTCTTGGAATTTCATCTCAAGGTCCAAGGGATTAACACATATGACTAGTTGATCTCCAAGGCGCTCAACATCGAACAACCCTTATGACACAACCCGCAGGATCAACTTCATACCCCGAACAACAAAACAACCACCCACCTACCAATTACAACGAAAAACCTTGCACATGGGCAATAAACAAAAATGTTACCAATGATGGTATCATTGACGCTAAAGTGGTCATCAGTGCCCCTCACCAAAATACACTTGCACCACAAATCCAAACCCAACACCAAAACAATCATCAAGCAACACAACAACCAAACAACAATCAAGCAATTAACAATGTCAATGATCAAATAGGACCACCCCAATGGAACAAGAATTACCCCAAGCGAATGTACACCGCTCTTGGGGAACCACTTGAAGTCATCATGAAGAAGTTGATAAATGAAAAACTCATCAAAGCTCCCACCTATGAGAATTACCAAGAACTAGATGTGAAACCTCCTTGGTATAATGAGAATCAACTTTGTGACTTCCATAAAATCAAAGGGCATACCACGAATAGTTGCATGAGATTAAAAAACATAGTTCAATATCTCATCGATCAAAGAATTATAAACGTGGAACAGCCAACAAGAAACCAAAACCTTAAGATATACATGAATTTGATGCCCAACCATGGCAATAAAGGGAACAATAACACAGATAAGGGGAAAGAAACCTTCAAGAATGTAAATCATGTGTATGACCATGTCGTCGCATCCTTGGATGACTACTGCACTACCATCACCATCAAAGGATCCCATGTCGATTGTGGAGTCACCACAAGAGGCGGCAAAGTTACCATCGCAGGATCATCCCAGCCAAACAGAATCCTTGCACCTAGATCTGTCCCCAATGGCTATAACATCCTTGATCAAATCAAAATAATGCCAGCGCAAATCTCCATCATGGAGTTACTAAAAATCTCATCTTCCCATAAGAAAATCCTTGAGGAAGCATTGGCTTCATCCACTGTCCCCGCAGATCTTGATGTGAAACAATTCCAAACTATGGTCGAAAAAATCCCCTCACATTCTCCGACCAAGATTTTCCTACCCAACCATCTCATAACCATGTGCTCCACTTAGAAGTCTTAGTACAGAAAAGCAAAGTCAAAAGGGTCTTGATGGAGGTGCGGGCTTGAATATTTTTTCTCTCAAGCTCATCAAATAATTAAAAATATCAAAGGATTCTATCGACAAAGGAAAGGGTATCACAATAAGAGCATATAATGATCAAGAAAGAGTGTCCCAAGGCACAATCAAAATCCCTATTAAGGTAGGGCCAGCCACCATGGAAACCACTTATTAGGTCTTGGACCTCGACTTGTCGTATAACATCCTCCTAGGATGTCCATGGATTCATGCAATGCAAGCGGTAGCGTCAACTTTCCATCAATGTGTCAAATTCACATATGAAGGACAAGAAGTCACCGTCCATGGAGATCCTGAACCATTTTCCTACTACAAAAGCCTCGAGGCAAAGTACTATAAAATCCCCCAAGTACCAAAAAATGATGAGGGCCCATCTACACCATACATTGATCCCACCACTCTCGCTTCCACTTCTGCGACAAAGACACCCGCCATTCCCACCATCTCTGATATTAAGGTCATCATCCAAGATAATGGTTGTGGAAACTACATGCTCCCTAAAAATGCTTTTGTAATAGGAGAGTTACCACAATCTCCTAGATCACGGGGATGTCCACAAATAAATGAAGCCTCCACATCTCAAACGTCTCCTGAAGACTATCCCAACTTTACAAGTTGGGGAGATCTTGGCCAAGAAGTTATCGAGGTAGATCCATCTCATCTCCTATATCAAGATGAGAGACTAGCAACCAATTTACCAATGGATGACAAAAGCAAGGGTCTGCAAATGATGCTCGCAATGGGCTACGACAGAAATCAAAGACTTGGGAAAAACGACAATAGGCTTACAATACCTATCATTCCAGAGATGCGAATGAGAAGTCTTGGCCTCGGATGTACCCCTCTAAGTATAACCATATGTGGTCGACGTCCTCCAATTAGAAAGGTCAAAAATTCTCCTCAACAAACTACAGTTGAACTGCGCTTACTAGTATCTACAGGTCGCGTCATAGATAACTTCACATTTGACATAACCGACGTTTGTAGTAGTAGTGATGACGAGGATCCCATGACTAACTTACCTAGGCTATTTGAGGATACCACTCTTTTCATGATTAGCACCCTATCTTTTGAATCAGACCATCAAAATCATGAAATCCACCTAATATACCCCCAACTCATCGACTATGACCAACGAGGAGCATCAATTCTTGATACATTCAAAAATGATGAGGCGCTTTTAGAATTCATGGGACTGCAGGATAACATTCCATGTAAGGGATCACAAATCAAGGTTCATAATTGAGCTAGATACACATGCCTATTATGGGGAAATGATTGAATCCCTCAGTCGCAAAAGTGAGAAATTAAGAATAATATCTAAGTCCTTGAGTGAAAACCACACTGTGGCACTCTCTGACCAGAAAAAAAAGTAAAAAGAAAGGACGCATCCAACGGTGAAAACCTCTCCGAGGCACCCGAGGATGGGGGATTCAATCTTCCTTTTAGAGCTCTTCATCAAGAAAAATCAGCAGTCCTGGCAGAAAAATGCAATCCGGTCAATCTAGGAATAGAGGAAACCCCGCACATCACATTCTATGTGGAGTCATTACTATCAAAGGAACAAGAGCTTCTAGCAGCCTTCCTAAGAAAAAGATAGATAAACTTTGCATGGAGCTATGCTGACATGCCCGGGCTCGATCCATAAATCATGGTTCACCATCTAGCAATACACTCTGAAGCAAATCCTATTAGACAAAAACTCAGGAAAATGCACCCTCAGATCACCCTGCTAGTAAAAATGGAACTAAAGAAGCTATTAGATGCAGGATTCATTCGACCAATAGATTATCTAGAATGGGTTTCAAACTTGGTGCCTGTTTCAAAACCCGATGGGGGCATCAGAATCTGCACAAACTTCAAAAACTTGAACAAAGCATGTCCAAAAGATGATTTCTCATTGCCCAATATTGACACGATTGTAGACATGATGGCAAGACATGAAATTATTTCCTTGATGGATGGTTTCTCAGGTTATAACCAGATAATGATTGCCAAAGAAGACCAACACAAAATGGCCTTCACTTGTCCATGGGGGACTTACTGCTGGAATATGATGCCATTCGGTTTAAAGAATGTAGGAGCAACATACCAAAGAGCCATGACATTAATCTTCCATGACATGATCCATAAGACTGTCGAAGATTATGTTGATGACATTCTAGCCAAATCCAAAAAGAGAAAGGATCACATAGCAACCCTAAGTGCCATTTTTGATAGACTAGAGGAATACAAGTTCAGATTAAACCCAAAGAAGCACATCTTCAACGTACAATCAGGAAAGTTGCTAGGATACATAGTGTCAATGAGAGGTATTGAGGTAGATCCAGCAAAAGTAAAAGCAATCCTCAAGATGGAGGAACCAAAAACATTAAAGCAATTGAGAGGTCTCCAAGGCAGGCTTCAATCTATTTGAAGGTTCATAGCACAGCTAGCAGACAAACAAAACCCATACTCCGCCTACTTCACAAGGGAGTAGCGTACAAATGGGATAACAAGTGTGAAGAGGCATTCAATAAAATCAAAGAATATCTATTGACACCACCAGTCCTAATGCCACCAATCCCAAGAAATCCATTAATTCTCTATGTGTCAGCAATAGCAACAGCCCTTGGAGCTCTCCTAGCCCAGCATGACAAAAATGGAACAGAAAGGGCCATCTACTACATCAGCAGAACAATGGTTGGGCATGAGCTAAACTACTCATTCATAGAGAAAGCATGCCTAGCAGTAGTGTTTGCATCACAAAAATTCAAACATTATATGTTAGCACACAAAATAAAACTCATCCCCAAAATCGACCCTCTCAAGTACTTACTGTCAAAAGCAATGCTCACTGGAAGAATAGGAAAATGGGTGATGATACTATAAGAATATGACATTGAATATGTGGAGCGGAAATCAATCAATGGCCAAGTCATTGTAGATCAACTAGCAGAAGCACCAATCTATTCAGAGAATCCTCTCATCTTAGAGTTTCTAGACGAATCTATTTTTAATCTCAACATAGCCGACCACTAGAAACTTTATTTTGATGGCTCATACATGCAGCATGGATCAGGAGTCGATGTCTTCTTTATCACCCCACAAGGGGACTGCATACCAAGGTCCTATAAATTGGCATTTCCCTACACCAATAACATTGTGGAATATGAGGCTTTAACCATAGGTCTCAGAATAGCAGTACAATGGCACATCATAGTCCTCAAAGTGTACGGAGATTCTCAATTGATAATAAACCAAGTCAACGATGAGTACCAGACTAAGGATGATAAGCTCACTCCATACAAGAAACTGGTAGAGACTCTTAAGGAATCCTTCAACGAGATTACATTTGAGCGGATTCCCAGAGCCAACAATAGAGCAGCAGACACCATCGCAACAATTGGATCCTTACTAGACATCCCCCACAACGTTCCAAAATATGAATTCCTGATAGAGCAATTTCTCGTGCCAGCATTCGAGGTACCAAAATCAAAATTTGTGTGCAAAATCATTGGTCCTAGTGATCCTTGGTACCATGACATTTATACATACCTTCGAATAGGTGTCATACTTGTCGACTTACCCTCAACCCTAAAATGAGCCTTAGTAAAAAAGGCATCCTAATTCGTCGTCCTAGGAGATACCCTGTATCGTAGGAGAAGAGAAGGAACCTCACTGCATTGCTTAAACATTGAGGAGGCACTAACCGCTCTAACTGAAGTACATAATAGTATTTGTGGTTCACACTCGAGTGGAATGACCATAGCCAAGAAACTACTGAGGATGGAGTATTATTGGCCTACAATGGAAAGAGAGGCACATAACTACGTCAAAAGGTGTCTACAATGTCAATAGCATGGAGACCTCATCCATGCTCCAACTCAAGGACTTCATCCCATCATCACACCATGGCCCTTTTCGCAGTGGGGACTTGATCTCATTGTAAAAATCACGCACACTTCATCTAACAGCCACATGTTCATCATAACCACCACAGAGTACTTTACTAAGTGGGTGGAAGCCATACCCATGATGTATATAACTGGGAAGTAGATATCAAAGTTCATCCTAAACTATCTCATTTTCCGCTATGGTGTCCCACAAGCCATTATCTCAGATAATGGGACACCATTCAAGAATCAAGATGTCCACAACTTATGTGAAAAATTCAAAATCCAACATCGCTTCTCCACCCCATACTATCCCCAAGGCAATGGCCAAGCAGAAGCCACAAACAAAACCATTTTGAAAATCCTCAAGAAAACAGTTAATGATGCAGGTCGTGATTGGCATCTACAGCTCAATCCCACCCTCTGGGCCTATCAAACCAGCATCCGCACACCCACCAATGCCACCCCTTTCTCCCTAGTCTACGGATCAGAAGCAGTACTCCCCATTGAGATCGAGCTCCCATCACTCAGGATATCATTGCAAAACCTCATCACGGATGAAGAGTACCGAATATCAAGACTAAATGAGTTGGAGCTACTAGATGAGCGGTGTATAGACGCTTTAAATCATTTGCAAGTCTATCAAAATAGACTCAAAATGAGCTATAATAAGAAAATCAAAAGCAGGACTTTCCAAGTCAGAGAACTGGTATTAAAGGAGAATCAAAAGAATGTCCCAAATCCAAACAACAAAGGAAAATTTGAACCCAATTGGTTGGGACCATTCGTTATCACAGCAAGTTATAAGTCAGGGGCATATCAGTTATCAACACCTGAAGGGGAACCTCTGCAAGAACCCATGAATAGATCTCATCTCAAAAAGTTTTATGCTTAATCTTTCAAGGTATAGAACCAAAAATCCAAAAAAATCAGAAAATGTCCTAAAAAAATGGTTACCTTGGTGAAAACCTGGCAAATAGGCATCTTAGTGACAACAAAAAAAAAAATCAAAAAAAGGATTGAAAACAATAAAGAAAAAAATCGTCCTCTAGTGAAAACCACTTTGGTGAAAACCTAGCAAACAAGCACCTTGAGTAAATAAGCACCTTTCATCCACCAGGACCTTCACGGCTTGTTCTCCATCATCCATCCATTATGTTTCCATCATCCATCGCATTCAAATCTCCATCCATCACTCATCCATCTGCATCCGCACCATAGCTTGGTTTGATGTTCGTATCACAATCCCTCCTAGTACTACCCAGCCCATTCCCAATGTCAGTTTTTCCTGCCTTTATCGGAGTAGTCTATTGCATCACACTGGGGGCATGTTCTTATCAGATTGGATTCGTGTATATTCTTGAAGTCCTAAAAATTAGAAAATTCAAAAACATCAAAACATCGAAAAATCCAAAAACAGGTCAAAAAGTCAATCAAAAAGTCAAAAACAAAGTTGTCTTGTCGAACTACAGGTCTATGAGCCTTGAATGTAGGCAAGGTTGATCTTTGATCATCCCTCGAGACACTTAGGTTAGTCCTTTAGGAGTCTGTCATAATAAACTCACATTTCATCATGTATATCGTCATCAGTAAATCAGTCAACTCGTCAGTCAAACTACGTGGTCTCTGGGTGTATAACGTAGGCAAGGCTAATCTGTTGATCATCCCCTGAGGCCCCTAGGATAGGTCCTTAGGTTAGTCTCTTGGTCAAAATCTCATAAAACCCCAAAACATTCAAAACATTTGAAAAATCTCAAAAAATACCAAAAACAGCCTCAAAACATCGCAAAACTCCAAAAACATCCAAATATTTGAAAAAATCCATTCGTCTCATCTCGCTTTCACTCACAATAACACCACTCATAATAAAAAATTGTCATTCTCAACCTTTGGTAAGATAATCAGAAGCAAGTCTAACTGGTAAAAAAGTGAAAACTCAAAACCTCAAGTCTCGGGTCTAAGTCAGTACGTAAGCAAGTTGGTCATCTCTTGGTGTCGATAGCCCATCATCCAATTGGTCCCATATCAATCATTTGAAAGAACACTTGGGATAAACGAAATGGCGTGCCGCCATCCACTAACATGTCCTAGGATGTATCCTTCCTACAATGGGCATTATCTTTTGGTAATAGTTTCGGTCCCTATCCTTAAAAACACACCCCCTTTTGGTTAGCAGTATTGAAGAGCATCAACTTGTTTGTTTACTTTATCTTTATCTTTTTTACTTATCTTATTGTGCTCATCCCAAGGACTTCTTGATGATATCCGAACAGAGGATTTAGAGAAATAGGAATGGGGCAACGATCATTATCTTTTGTCGGTTGTGCTTGTTGGACGTTCTTGTAATATAACTTAGTGAATACTTGCTTTGTTAGAAATTTAGGGAGGATGTTTTGGACAGCTTTTTGACTATTGCATTGATAGGTTATACCTTTCCGTGTTTTGGTCCGAGGTGTTTGAAACTTTTGAAGTGCATCCTAGTAAGGTTTTTGTATGTCAAGTGTGAACAAGGATACTCCTATTTGATTGTCAAGTCAAAGTCCATCACATTAGGTACAACGCCATCCTGGTTCTCTATACCTTGATGCATCATACCACATGTGTTATCAAACATAAGAAAATTTTCCCTTTGAAAATCCTAACTCCTTGGAAAGTATTCATCATCATTTGCATATTCATCATCTTATTTCTTGTTGAAATGTCTTCTTCTCTTTCATCCCTTTTGGCTCATCGCGTTAACAAGGTACTATGACAGTTAATCATCATCATTATCATCAACATCGTCATCGATCCTGCAACCACAAAATCATTAGCATATTGCATCAATATATCATATAGGAAACATATTCATTGCATTTCCATCATCATATAAACATATTATTATAAGCATTTTCCATAAATAAGCACATCCCTTTCTCATTACATTGCATCCACTTTTTCCATCACATGAACCATTGCATAACATTCATTTGCATAAACATTTCATAACCATTTCACATTACCACCTACTGCATAATCATACATAATAGGTACAAGAGCATTATAGATAATGCATGGCATTATAAGCATACATACTCGTATAACATCATAAAGTCATCTCCCACATTACGTTCATTTTGCATTAAACATCATCATACCACTTTGCATTAACATATCATTTCATATATTACATCACATCACATTAAATGCATCACATACATTACATTATTATTTAACATATTTAGGATAATATATTTGTTATTCTAAGCATCTTAAAACCATCTCATTTACATCATCAATACACATCATATAAAACACGACCATTACATTTACATTGCATTATATCGTCCATTAATCATCCATATCAATATATAGAACACCTCATAAATAACATCACAATCATTTTTTACATTTCATTGCATAAATCATTCCATACCATTATAAGCATAATAGGAACATAAAAATCCATTACATGCAAAGCGTACATCCATCCATAATCATTTTATAAGCATGGTTCACATATCATTTCACGTATACACCATAGATTATCTCCATATCATTTTGCATATTACGCTTCATATCACATATCATATCATTGGCATCAACATACATAGATCATCATATAAATCATCATCATCATCCATTCATATTACATATCATACAAATCCATCTACATATCATGAATAAGCACCATAATATAAGATCTATTCATAAAGCATACATCATCAGAAAGAAATGCATCTATATATACATCACATCACACCATAACATCATTGCATAGCATATAGAAATAGAACCATCCATAAATGCATTAAATAAATGATACACATCACATCATATCAAAATCATCATCTCATATCTATCATCATCAAGTAACTGTCATAGTAAAAAATAATTGGATCACTGTACATGTGTGTCAATAAGTACAAAAAGCCCCATCGGGCTATCAAAAAGGAGCCCATAAGGCACAAAAAATATCATCTCGACCAAAACAAGGTATACCCGTCTTGTCTACTGCCCTCGCCCCTGTCACCATGACCCTCTACTAGTCTATGGCTAGTCTACTGTGAGTAATCTGGGGCCCACTCTGCTCTGGGTACGGCCTAATGGTAATGCATACGATAGTAGTCTGACTCCCGAACAACCTCCCTGTAAGATCAAAGGGACACTATGCTCTGAGAGGAGGAGGTTGCCATGCTCTCCAATTGTTGTCTCTGACCCATCTCTGCAGCCGCCTATAGCTCTGCGGCCTACCTTTGCAGAACGACCTAGTCTCTCTCAGCCCTGGCCTAATCCCTCTCCCCTGTCAAGATTTGAACCTGACCTATAGCTGTGCAATCAATACATCTCGAGGATCCACCTGCCCTGCTGGCTATGTTTGTGGAGGTTGTACCTCAGGTTAATCCTCACCCCAATTCATGGTGGTGCATCTTCCTAATCCTACTGCCTACCTGGCACCTGCTCCTAATCCTGCATCTGAACGTCAGCCTAAGGCGGCTAAACTGGCTGAACTAGAGGCCTGACCGGCTGATCCTGCTGAGCCCCGTCTCTCTGTCCTCATCCTCCCCCTCTACCCCTCATCCTCCATCGAACAACAAGTGTTCCTAGGACTGTCAACCGTAGGGGTGGTCAAAACCAATCTTTGTATGCTTGTGTAACACCTGGATCCGCAGGCCCCTGATCATATACCCATGGCTCAGCCACCAACTATCTAAAGTTGTCAACGGCCTCGGAGGCAGGAATGTATCGCCCCCATGAAGCCTGTGATATGGTGCGAGCAAATATAGCAACATAATCATCATTGATTCAGTCATGTATCTCACCAAACTGACATTGGACGCACTCAGGCAAGTATCTCTCAACCATCGTATGCTCTCGCCCTTGCATGAAGCAGTCATAGTGGGCAAAGAAAATTTGCTCTGCATCGTCGGCCCATCCAGGTCGACCAAGGTATGGATGCCATGTAAAATCCTACATCTCATCTAGGACTCTCCTCCAGTAGGGAATCATGTGCTCTCCTGTGTGTGTGAAGGACACACCACCTCTATAACGTCACACAAGGGGATCATTAGGCCTCATCGGTACTGCAGCAACACATAGCTGAAGAACAGCGATGTGCTCCCACACCCATACTTGGAGAAGTGTAACACCTTCCCTGAGTGCTCTTCCATCGAGGTAGACGTACTCGTGTAAATCTCTGTAAAGTGAAGCAAGAAGAACAGGCCCCCAAGCAAAATGAACTGGCATGTCACGCATCACCATGCGCTCCCAGCAGAGTCCCCAACCAGGACTAAAGTACCGGCCTCGCTGATCTAGGGCAACGAGACCTGAAATGATGGTTGCAACAACCAAGCGAAAGGGAGAGGCCAAAGCCCTGTGACGCTCAAGCTCAATCTAACCCTCGCAATAGATAAAGTCCTCTATAGCGAGGATTGTGTGACAAGCATCCCGCCTGGCATCCATATCAAAAATAACGTGCCGACCATGAATCGGCAATCTCAGGATGCACCACACGTCCTCTAAGGTGACAATGGCCTTGCTGGTAGGAAGATAGAAAGATGAGGTCTCGTTGTGCCATCTCTCGGCAAGCGCTGACATCATCCCAAGGTGAGTGTGCACGGGCACTGCATATGCGATGTGCCATAGTCCCATGTCTCATAGTCGATCTTGGTCCCTATCGCTAAGATCTCGTAAGTAACCAAAGATCTCCCGCAATCTATGCTCCTAGGAATAGAGCTCCCTTGTCGCGTCCTGCATCAAGGAAGGTCACCATGTTAAAAAATTTGAAAAATTTCATCCTAAGCATCCAAAAATCACTCCAACGTCGCTATCCGTGAAGGCATCGCAGTTTGAATTTTTTTTCAAACTACAATGTTGGGGCACAAAATGTCGAAAGTACACCACTGTGGTGCACTTTTCTATCGAGCAATGCAATTTGGAAAGATTCCTGCTTAATAAAGCACCTTCACGCCACACTTTGAAATGACCCCGTTGGTGGGGGGTGAGCGTCGGAGTTTGAAATTTGTTTTCAAACTCCAAACTCCACCGTCGCGGCGCAATCTAACACCAAGTGGGGCAATTTGTTTTTTGAGCGGCACTATATAGCGTCGCTGCAGAATAACTAACTTTAAACGCATTAAATGAGCACAAAAAACAAGAAACAAAGTTCAAGTAAGGATCACTTACCAGTGCCCCAATGTCGGGTGGCCGCTAGTATGTCCAGACTCAGTCAGAAATGTGCATCAGGAGCTATTGTTGCGCCATATCGTCAAGAGGTCAGAGCTCAAATCTCAAAATTGCTAGAGGGTTGTGTGTGAAAATGAATTGAAAGTGACCCCTCGAAGCCTTTTTAAGCTTGAAAATTAGGGTTTTTTCACCCTGATTAGCTATCCTACTAGGGTTTTGGACTCTTGAACCTATTTTTGTCCAGTTGAGACCTGTTTTACATCATTTTATTGTGTTTAGACACATTTTGGCCTCCTAGACCCTTTTTGAACCTGTCGGGCACCTTGTCCTCTTTTTTCGCGAGATCACCCAAAAATCAAAATTTTCATCCAATCTCTTGAGGGGGCAATATATTGGCATGTTTCTCTCGCTGAGCAGCAGTGGGGCAAGATTTTGAAAACGAAAAAAAAATTGGCTTTGATCAAGACCGTTTATTCTTTGAACCAATGCAACAAGTGCATTGCTTCAAAGAGGGGCAAAATGTAGACACATAAAATATATTGATTGATATTGGACACCTGATCCTCACCACTAACATTGTTTCATCCTGAATCATCCTTCGATCTAACCATTTAATCAAATATCTTTATCTGATTAAATTCATCAATATTCCTCTCTTAATTAAATAAATCGATTATCTAATTAATTCATTCTTTTTTTATAATTAAATTAACCATTTTGATCTAATTATCCTATTTAATTAAATAATTAATTTTATTTGACTAAATCTCTAAAGTCTATCTATTAAATTAAATAAATTAAAAACTTATTTAGTTTAATCTAACATCATCTCTTTTAATTAAATAAATCAAAATCCTTATTTAATTAAATCCCTTATCACATTCTTCTCATATTTTATTTAAATAAATCCACAAATTTAAGTCAAATAGGTCACATCATTTAATCCCTTCATTAAATTAATCAACCTGGATTAATTTAATCTCTCCTCATGTCCCATCCTCCATCTTTTACCGCTTGCACATGAAAAATAGACTTATTTGATTTATTAGATTTCTATTTTTCTTCAACAAGGCATTTTTTAAGGAATATTCCCCAAGTTTGAATTCAAAATCCAAGTGGGATGAGTCCTTCCAACAAGGCATTTACTCTCTCTTACATGTCCTTTGCCTTGAGCCAAGTGGCATTCAATGCATTCTTCCTTCCCTCTTGCATGTCATTTCAACAATTTCAAAATTCAAAAATATGTATTTATTGACACATTCTTCAAAACTTGCACATCCTCCATCCACTCATAAGTTGACAAGTGGCACTTTTCCATTGGCTAATTCTTAGTTCCACATTGCTCTATTTTGGACATTCATCCATCAATCTCATCTATAAATAAGAGGCTAATCTCCTCATTTCATCATCCACAATTTGAGTAAACTTACAATGCTCAAATCATTAGCAATTTTCATCCATTATCATTGAAGTTCATAGCTAGGTTATGCAGATTTTTCTATTAGAGCACTCATCAAGCCTCAACATATTGAATCAATTATCATCACACATCAATCTTGCATCACAGGAGTTGGGAAAGGGCCAATTTTCACATCAAATTGGCACCAATTCCCCCATGGGATCAAGATTTTGCTTGTTTAATTAGGATTTAATCCTTCTTTTATTACTATTTCACTGTGTTCTTCATTCCTCTTTCCTATTTTAAACTTTGCTAATGGATTTCATGGGGAATCCTTGTTCTTGCTTGCATTTCACCCTCTAATGTGTTTGTTCATGCTGTTTTGCAGGTATTGGGAGTGGAGTTCGACACCTATAAAGAATTGAGAATTAAGTAGATTTGGGGAATAAAGAAGGATCTTATCAATCTCAATTGGTCCAAGCTTTCTGCTAGGAAGTCAACTATTTGGACTCCCCCTAGGAGGGGATGGATTAAGTTCAACTTTGACGGGTGTTCAAAAGGAAATCCTAGCATTGCAAGAGCAGGAGGGTTGCTGAGAAACCGCCTAGGAGATTGCATTGTGGGATATGGAACAAAATTGGGCATTTGTACCAATAATAAAGCAGAGGCTATGGCTTTATGGGGTAGAATAAAGATGCTTAGAGACTTTGGTTTTAAGAAGGTGATATTGGAAGGAGACTCCAAATTAATAGTGGACATCTTGAAAGGTGGTGTTGCAACTCCTTGGGAACTTAAAGACATTATTGATAATTGCAAGGTCCTAATGAAATTCTTCTCACTGTCGTATACAACATGTGTTCAGGGAAGGTAATCTCTCTGCTGACTATCCAACCAATGAGGCACTCAAGTGTAACGAGTGGAACCAATGGGAGTACAATCAATTTCCTTTGTCTATGAAAGACAAAGTGCTTAAAGACAAATATTTTAATGTTATTAACTTATAAAGTTGATAAAAGGGATCAATATAGGGAGTCTATGCAATCTCATATTAAAAATGGCTCTTATTCTAATGATGGAAATATTGGTATGACAAGGACAAAGAAGATATCCTCAGGTGAGAAAATAATTTTTTATATCATTTCCAAGAATGTTAAGAATCACATGGCTTATATCAAGGCAAAGGCTTGCGTCAAATCCCAGTGTAGCGATGTGCCTAATGTCAAATCTCGCCTCTTCATTAAAGATCAACTTGCAATGAATAATTTGGACTCAAATATTATTTGTAAAGGCAATAATGATTTTTTTGCGTAGGGAAATGTGATAAAGGTCACTTCTTTTAGAAAGTTCTTGAATTTCATTTTTGAAAGAGTTTATCATCAAAACAAAAGTTGTGTGCTCTAGAAGATTAATTGGGCGTTTGGGTGTTGCGATGTTATGAGGAAAGGTTTTCAAAAAAATAACTCAAAAAGTCTACAATGTTCTAAAATGGGTGGGTCTAGAAAATGAATCGAACCTCCAAATTTTCAGGCTCTGAAACAAAATGCTGATCTTTGGAGGTTGTTTAGTAGAGCAAGAATGGTTTTTTTTTCTGAAACAATGAAAGGGTATAGTGAGAGTCTCACGACTAAATTCACTAATTCATGGAGGAATAAAAAAAGTGGCTATTGGGGCTATGATATTTGAGGTAACGGCTCAGTTCATTGCAGAGATGACAAGGCTAAAAAACCAAGGAATTAAGGTTGTTAAGAAGAGTGGAGTTGATTACTAGGCGTTTGTTGACAATTTCCTCCATGATGGCAAGAGACTTGTGTAGTTTCAAAATGGGTATGTGAGGCTCGAACTCCCATCACCTTTCGCTTTGGTTAGTATGTTTTTCATGAGATAATTTACATTAGAGGGTAGATATATGATTGTCCATGCATATCACTTTCCTCTGCTCAACCACATTCATCATAAGGAACGTATCAACCTACCATTTTACCTGCTCTCCTCTTTGCAACAAAATATAGAAAATGGTGTGAACCCCCCTCTACACCAAGGCCTCATGCTTGATCTATATAAACATGCCCTTTCTCTAAACCCCCACTACAATCCTTTGGCTGCTAGATTGGATATTCTGAATCAAAATGAAGACGAAGATGAAGAACACCTGGTTGTTGCTAATCCCATTTCGGAGCCTAACCCTAGGCCTCCGCCCCAAATTATTGACCACAAGGTGACTCCCCTTGTTATTAGCTTTACCTCTGCTGCTAAAAGTTCCTATCCCTTGACCCCAGTGGCTAAGAAGGCTCCTATCAAAACTTCCCTTGAGCTCGAACTAGTTAAAGCTACCCTGGAGAAGCAAAAAAAATCTTTGCTTCTCATTGAACGTCTAAAGGCTAAGAATTTGAAAAAAGACCTAAAAAAATAGAGTGTGGTTATCACAATAAATGAGGATAATGAGGATAATCAAATGGATGGCTTGGAGGAAGGGAATTCGAGCCTGTCTAGTGGAGGTCAAAGATCGGCACGCCTTGCAAAGGCCGCTTCTCAGGAAAAAAAGGGTAAACAAAAGGCCATTGTTCAAGAGGAAGACGATTTAGAGGTTGAAGAGTTTGAGCGTCAAGTGGATGATGAAGTGAGGACATGGAATTTGAGGAGATTGTGTATGATATGGGAGAGGATGATATGAAGGAGGATAAAGAAGGAAATGAGGAGGAAGAAACTGGAAGAGAAGAGGAGCAAAGGATTGATTTGTTGAAAGCTACTGAAAATGAGAACAATGCTATAGCCACTAACTCTGTTGATGATTCTAGCATTGATTTCCTTAAAATTATAATGACATATATGTAGATCCAAATGGAAGATATGGAAAAATCCATCATCACTTTGATGAGGGTTACCACTGGTCTCATGCACAAGGCAATGGTGGGTGTTGTTTCGGGTCAAACCAAGATAAGGAAAATGCTCAAGAAGATGGGGAAGAGAGAAGAAAAGAAGGACTAGGCCGAAGAATGGGGACCTAAATGGAGGGA
This sequence comes from Sequoia sempervirens, assembly GCA_007258455.2. Lineage (NCBI taxonomy): Eukaryota > Viridiplantae > Streptophyta > Pinopsida > Cupressales > Cupressaceae > Sequoia > Sequoia sempervirens. The sequence continues at coordinate 34,716 of VDFB02281848.1, forward strand.
GTTTATCTCCCAAATTGGCAAGTATTGGGACCTAATAGCCAATGCCAAGTAATGGCATTGTTTCTCTTTGTTGTTAATGGCTACTCTGCATTTTTTTGTACTTTATAATTCTGGACTGTTATTATATTATAGCTTTGTTATGGTTAAGCTTTTACTACACTTTGATTGACCTTATTAATGGTTTGTGTATTATAAGCTGGCTTAGTAGGGGTATTCTATTTTTTATTAAGTTTATCATAGTTTTGTGGTTACAGTTTTTGACACTTGGCCTGTGTGCCACCCTGGTTTCTGGTTCTAGTTCGTTATTGTTTTTTTTATTGGCTAGTGTTGTTCTTCCTAGCTTGTCTCTTATTTTGTTGTTTTACCTATGTAACCACAAGATCAGGGCCCTTCCCTTCTTAATTAATCAAAAACCACCCTTCCTCCACATTAGACTTAAAATCATAAAAGTAACCCTTAATCTTCCATTTGCATTCCATAACCCTAATTAAAGCTCCATTATTAACCATAGTAAAAAAATAATCAAAACCATCATCCAAGAACAAAATATTTTTTTTCCAAGAGAAATCTATACCCTTTAATCTTTTATCTCTAACTTACTTATTGTTTAAGAAATTTCCTATCCTAAGTATTGTGTTAAGTTAACCCTTACCAAATTAGGATAAATTAACTTAGGACCTTGGCAATTCCTAAGTTAGTGTACTCAAAAAATCCTAATCAAAATTTTCTTAGGAAATTGCCTATCCTAAGTAAGAAACGACATAATCCTAATCATCTCTAATCACTAAGGTTCTAGACTGGCTTAATACACATTTGAATCTTGTCCATCATTACCTCTTATTCTTCCATAAAATAAGTATCCCAAAATCAATATTTAATCCAAAGATCAAAACCTTTCAAATCCAAATCAAATTCACCAACAAAACCCACATCTTCCATTAGACATAAAAATCTCTTAGTCCAACATCATAAATTCAAACATCCCTCATTTGAACAAACATCACTCACTTCAACACCCATATACCAAAACCAAACTTAACTAGGTCTACCTTTGCATGCCACTTATAAGGTCCCAAACCAAGAGACTAATGGAGTCAAATACTTTCACAACAGGGATGTCCCTTGAATATTTTAATCCTACATCATAAGGAAGAAATAACATACCAACTAACATCTCCTCAAGCACCAAACATAGATGACACTTTTTAGGACAACCTAAATACTCATCAAGGTTGTAAGAATTTTCCCAAAACCCAAAAAAAAAAAAAATTAATGGAAAATCATTGCAACAAAAAAATCATTTCTTGTTGCAATTAATTCAAAGTGGAGCTAGACTTCCATTAGAATTTGACATTTCACAACTTAGAAAATAAGATACTTCATCCACAACATCCATAACATCCACCAACCCCTTGACAACCTATGGGAATCACAACCCATTCAACCATCACAACCCCAAATCCTAGACAAACATTAAAAATTCCACAAATTCTTCAACAATCTCTTCCCCTCCCACAACAATTCAACCTAACTCATCCACACAACTTAGAGTCACAATACCCTCAAGAATGGTTCACTCTATAACACATCCTTCCACACCTCAACTACCTTTAAATCAATCAAAAAAATTCATCCAACAACTTCAAACATCCACCCAACCCCTCAACATCACACAAAATTCTCTCCCACCCCTTAATACTTCACACACATCCCTCCCACAACATAAAACATATATTACACGTACCTCTAACCCAATACATTAGCCATACATCAAACAACTCGAATCCCATCAATATTGAACAAGAGATCCAAGATGTAAGGAACATGATTCAAGGGCTCCAAATAGGACATCAAAATAAACCATATACATTTGGCGACATATGTCCTTATCCATTTGATAGGTCCATTACCATGGTTCTTTTTCCCCAAAACTTTGAAATGCCAAAATTTGATAAATACAAAGGGAAAGATGATCCTAGAGAGCACATCAAATAATTCTACATAACTTGCCAGGAAGTCTCTTATATTGATATACATTTTATGAGACTACTCCCTCAAAGCTTGGAAAGTCGAGCATTTGAATGGCTCATTCACCTTCTAAATGGATCCTTCACCACCTTCAAATACTCAGTCAAAAAAATTGTTGCACACTTCTTTTATAACATTGAACATGAAATCCCACTATCCCTGTGGTACCGGAGGGCATGTCACACCAGTGTCACCGACCACGTGAAAATAGTTTACCAGGCGCACTGCAGTTTATAGGGGGATGGATACCCGACCAATTTCTGCAGTCTAAAAAAAACATTGAACATGAAATCACTATGTTAGTGTAGACACATAAAATGTACTGATTGATGTTACACATCTGATCCCGACTACTAACACCATTTCATCCTTAATCATCCCTCGGTCTAACCATTTAATTGAATACCCTTATTTGATTAAATTCATCAATTTTCCTCCCTTAATTAAATAAATCATTTATTTGATTAAGTCATTCTCTCTTGTTAATTAAATCAATCCAACTAATCTAATTATCTTTACTTAATTAAATAATTCATTTTATTTGATTAAATCTCTAAAGTCCCCCTATTAAATTAAATAAATTAAACCTTATTTGATTTAATCTAACCTTCATCCCCTTTAATTAAATAAATCAAAAACCTTTATTTAATTAATCTTTATATCATATTCTTCTCATCTTTTGATTTAAATCAACCCATAAATCTAAATCAAACAGTCACATCATCTAATCCCTCATTAAATTAATTAACCCTTGATTAATTTAATTCTAATCCATGTCCCATCCTCTAGCTTTTGCCACTTGCACATGAAAATAGATTAAATTCATTTATTAAATCTCTATTTTCTCTCAACATGGCATAATAGGGGAATATTCCTCCAATTTGAAAATCCCTCCAAGTGGACTTGGTCCTTCCAACAAGACATTTATTTCACCTTATAAATCCTTTTGCATTGAGCCAAGTGGCCATTACTCTATTTGACTCTTCATTCACCTTGTCATTTCACTAATTTCAAATTTCAAATAAATGCATTTATGGGCACATTCATCAAAATGTGTACATCCTTCATCCATCCATCTCTTGACAAGTGGCATCTTGCCATTGGTAGAATGTTAGTCCCACATTGCTTCATTTTGGGCATTTCTCCATCTTATCATTCTATAAATAAGAGGTTTCTCTCCTCATTTCATCATCCACAATTTGAGCAAACTTATTATACTCAATTTCATCTTCAAAGCATTAGCATTTTCATCCATTTTATCAAGTTTATAGCTAGGTTATGCAGATTTTTCATCATGGAGCTCAAGTGAATCTTCATCAAGTTGATCAAACTTCATCACTCATCAACATTGCATCATAGGAGTTGGGAAAGGGCCAATTTTCGCATCAAATTGGCACCAATTCCCCCATGGGATCAAGAGTTTGCTTGCTTAATTAGGATTTCATCTCTTTTTCATTGTGTTCTTCATTCTTATTTCCTATTTTGAGCATTGCTAATGGATTTCATGGGGAATCTTAATTCTTGCTTGCATTTGATCTAACTATATGTTTGTTTATTGTGTTTTGCAGATAATAGGATTGGGGTTCTACAGTTAGACTTGTGCAACACTAAACAATAGAATGAAGAAATATTTGCTTCCTTTTTGCAACGATGGTGACATCTTGCTAGTATATTTCCATGGCCTATTCCTGAGAAACAATTGGTCACTATCTTTGTGCAAAACTTAAATTAGGAAATGGGTTTCCACCTAAAATTCCAATGTGCTAACTCCTTTGATGAAATCATAGAAAACGTAGTAACCGTCGAAAAACCCTTATAGCTAAAGATTTAGTCAAAATCTACAAGAAAACTAAATACAACAATAATGAATCCAATGACAAACCTCACTTTTGGGCTAAAAACAAAAAAACATAGTTAATGATGGTGTAATAGATGCTAAACATGTTCAAAATATCCAACAATGAACACCATCATCATCCCAAAATAATCCAAAGGTAAAATTTATCTAGAACATCACAATCCCACAAGGACAACCAAAAAAATAGTACTCCTAAACAAAAGTACACTCCATTAGGAGAGCCAATGGAGGTGGTTTTTCACAAAGTGGTCCAAGCAATCCTAGTCAAATATCCCATGACACAAATATTTGATGAAATCCAACTCAAACCCGTATGGTACAAAGACAATGAATATTGTGAATACCATAGAGTAAAAGGACATGATACATCTGTGTTTGAAACATAAGAACTACATACAAGATCTCATCAATCAAGGTGAGATAGAAATCAAAGGCCACACATCTAGGTCATCCAGTTAACAATTAGGAATATATAAGGAACCTTTTCTTTAATATGGTGAAGGTAAAGCCTCCACATCCAACAAGGGTATCCCTTACAATTATACCAATAGTATCTATAGCTCTTCATACTATGATTCTATTGTAGGAAGAGTTGAAGAATGGCATGCTTGCATAGACACTATAGCCATTAAAAGATCTAATTGTGTCATAGACACATGCCACAAAAGAGTAGTTGTCCAAGGGGCTTCATACTCATCCGATAAACCCTCCAACCAATATAACATATTAGACCATCTTAGCAAAACACCTACTCAAATATTCATCTTATAACTCCTAAAAACCTCTCCCCTCCATAAGCAGATCTTAGAGCAAGAATTGCAAGAATAAAATGTCCCAAATGACATTAATGTGGAACAATTTTAATTCATGACAGCACACCTATCCTCACCACATCACCTATTCTTTATAGAAAGAGGCATACCAACCAATGACTTGCCTCATTATAATTCATTCCATTTCAAAGACTTCATCCACAAGCATAAAATTAAATGTTTCATTATAGATGGTGGTTCAACTTTGAATCTATGTACTTTAAAATTAATAAGAAAATTGGGATATTCCAATGGTGTCATAGACCCTTAAAGGAAAATTTACATCAAGGCATCTGATGATGTTGAACATGAATTAAAAGGAACCATAAAGTTTCCTATCTAGGTCAGTCTTGTTTCCATGGAGGCTACATGCCAAATATTATACCTTGATCTCCCCAAAAACATTCTCCATGGCCACTGATGGATACACACATATGATAATATCCAAGATGTCTAAGAATGCTTCATATATTGATTTAATTTTTGGGGGATTCTTGTTGATATTTGTCATTGATGTCATTGATGGATCTGGTATTCTTACCTTTGGCTTATCCCTTGTTCTGGTAGTGGTGTTACCGGCATAAGTCTTGGTCTATGCAATGTTGTACCACAGTTTTTGGTTTGGCCCTATTCGGTATAGTGTGGGATATCTTTTTGCATCTATGCCAACATCTCCAACATCTTGTGTAACGTATCTCTAATGCAAGCCAACTAAGTGGATATGAAAATCCGATATTTATATGAAACAGCATAAACAAAAACATAATGATATGATATGTGATGTATGATAGTGGTTTGTTGATGTATAGTGCAAACTGATATATGAGATATAGTAGTATAGTGTAGTGTTTTGAAGATCTTTGTGCTTCAATGAGAACTATATTCATGCATTTGTAGATGAAATTATGGCAGTTCAATTTTTGTAATATATACTCCGGCTGTAAGTCGTCTCTCGGCTGTAATAGTTGGATTTTGTATCTCAGGCAGTGAGCCCATCGGCAGTGAGACACCCTATATTTTGTAACTAGTTACTTAATACTTGACAGTTAACCCTCTCCGTGGTTTTTCCCATCTTGGGTTTCCACAATAAAAATATCGGTGTTATGTGGTGTTGTGTTATATTGGTTATTGTTTAGTAATTTTAATTATGTTATGTGGACAACTATTTAAAGGTTTTAATATTTTTAGAGGAATACTGATTCACCCCTCCCCTCTCAGTACTCTAGATGTTCAACAATTGGTATCAGAGCCGGATCCTTTAGAAGATTCTAATAGCTCAAAGGAGATCCAAAAGGTTGAACATATGATACCCAAATCTACCATGGATCAGAAAGAACTCATGTTTGTCCTTGAAAATAAGGCTCTCTCGGAAAATCTTCAAATGAAAACAATTGCATCTGTAAGTTGAAAGATCAGATCCATAAATTCAAGCTAAGACATAAGGAGGTCGGTAATGAACTCAAGTTAGAAAATATTACTATCCTTGACTTGAAAGCTAAGAGTGAAGAAGATGAAAAGACCATGGAATATTTGAATAATATAATCAAGGACAAATCTGATGAATGCAAGAAGTTGTATCTCTCAAATCAGATTTAGAAGAATCAAAGAAGCAAGAGATCAAATACAAAGCAAGTTCAGAAAAGCTTGATGAAATATTAGGAGCTCAAAGATCACCAGAAAATAAGAAAGGCTTAGGCTATGAAATTGGCGAATGCTCACACAATAAACCCGATGAAAAGAAGGAACCTGAACTGGTAAAAGAAGCTAAAACCAAATCCGGAAAAGAAGGACAAAGGTAAGTCTCTGGAAAAGAAACATGTAAGTAGGAAACACTTCTCTTTTAATGTTCATTGTTTTAATTGTAATAAATTAGGACATAAAGCATTAAATTGCAGGAAGAGTATGAATCAGTTAGCTAGATCTTACTCTGGTAGATGTTATAATTGCAATGGTTATGGTCACAATGTTAATCAATGTAGGAAACCAAATAAAAACAATTATTTAAGTGGTTATTGTTATACATGTTATGCATGTGGACATAAGGCTAACCAGTGTAGGTTAGGACAAACGAAGGAAACCAATAGGTGTTATAATTGCAATAAAATTGGACATAGTGCAAGATTCTGCAAAACTAATGTAGTCGAGCCAACCGAACCAATGAAGAAAATCGATAAGGAAGAAGTTAAGGCCAAAATGAATAAGATCTAGAGAAATAAAGAAGATAATGGATCTAGCTCTAGTGCAGACATCTGTTCATGAAAGCCACCGAGGCTAATCCTATTTTTGTGGAATTTGAAACAGAATCAGACCCAAATAAGTACCAAATTAAGGTTCGGGAGAAGAAATCCAAAAAGGTAACTCGTGATCCTCCCGATGTAGATACTTTATTTGAACTACTTATAGAAGGAAACTCTAAAGAGGTTGGTGATTTGTACAACTCTGCTACTTCCAAAGGAAAAGAAAACATAACACAAGCATTTGTTCTGTACTATTCAAGATTAGATGGAAATATAGATAATTTCAAAGAGGATATTCCTAATAGTCTTTGGGTTGGTCTAAATACAATATGAGAAAATGCTAGGAAAATAGATAAGGAAATTGTTATTGAAGCTATTTCCATTGTTTCTAAACTCGTAAAAGAGGAAGACTTAGCAAGTTTTAAGGAACTCAGTCAGTCAGGGTTAAGAACAAAGAAAAGGGAACATACCCTTATGGAGAACAAAGAAGTTGCAAATAAATTGAAAGTAGGTATCATTGACAAGCTTACAAGCATGGCAAGAAATCTTGGGATGTTGATCGATGATGGCTCTGCTCCATCATTTGCTACCCCCAAATGCTCTCATGAGGAATTGGATACTGAAAATGTTATAGATCTTATACCAAAATACATTGATGAAAAAGTATACAATTTTGATATGAATCCTCCAAAAATTGAACACACTCATTCTCTAGATAAAGATTTGCTCCAATGAATGCAAATGAAGAAAAAGAAAAAGAATTTGAAAGAGAAGAAAAGAGAATTGAAAAAGGAGAGAAAATTGGAACGAAAGAAGAAGAGATAATTGCAAAAGAAATTGATACCAGAAAGTAGGAAGAAAACACAGAGCAAGAAAAAGGTGAAGAACCGGTAGTAGGGACAGTTGAGAAAAGAGAAGAAATTGCTAGCAACTCCATTGGTACCCATTCCAATGACACTTTGAAGAACTCACTTGCTTCACCACTTATGATCCAGTTGTGATCTTCTTGACTTTGAGAAGATTAATCCTTTTCAGAAATTTCAAATCGATGAGTCCATTCAAGCTTCGGCCAAAATTGATATGTTTAAGGAGTTAGAAGAAAAAGATAATTTGATTGAAGAAACTATTGCTGCTCTCCAAAGTATTATTCCAAAATGTAATATAGATTAGTCCATAAGCAATATAGATAAATATAGAACACTTGTTAATAATGTGAAGGACTTCTTTGCTTGTATGAATGAAAAGATTCATAGGGAAAAGGAAGTTGAAAGGAATAAGCTCTTGCAAGAATTAAAAGATTGATGTGAAAATTCCTTTTCCAATCTTCATCAGCTAATCAGGCAAGGTCAAGACCTTCTCGAGGAAGGAAATTCTTTATATTTGTATAGCCTATAGTCGTCTAATGTCACAACCATTATCAGAAAGGAGCTTGACTCAATTGATTCAATGATCAAGTGGGCATACCATTATTTCAAGTTATCTAAAGACTTGTCTAGATCTGAGAGATCCTCAATTGAGGAACTGTACAAAAAGTACTTCGAATTGCAACAACAATGGGACACATCATTCTGCCCTTAGGCAATCTCTGCAAGATGTGTGTAGATATCATTTCACTGATGAATTGTACCCTCCTGAAGGCACAAATGGCTACTCTCTTTGATCCTTGCTCCATTGAAGATAGAGAATCTCTACTTGCATCCATTCAAGTTCATGCACAGCTTCTAACTAAAGCAATTTTACAGTGGAATGATAATAAAGGTAAGTGAGTCGCCCATCTTGAAAAAATCAAGCAATCTTTCTCCAGTGGCACATCTGGTGCATCCTAAAATTTTCACCCTGTACCCCTTGTTCATTGATGTCAAAAGGGGGAGAAAACGGAAAGAAAAGGTAAAGTTTTTGAGAAACAAAGATAGTCATCATAGGGGGATTTCTAGAGTTTATCTTTTGAAGTTTTGGCATTCCAGAATTTTTGTTTGCCATCAATGAAAAAGGGGGAGATTGTTGATATTTTTCATTGATTTCATTGATCTATCCAGTATTCTTACCTCCGGCTTATCGCTTGTTCTAGCAGCAGTGTTACCGACATAAGTCTTGGTCTATGCAATGTTGTACCGCAGTTTTTGGTTTGGCCCTATTCAGTATAGTGTGGGATATCTTTTTGCATCTATGTCGACATCTCCAACATCTTGTGTAATGTATCTCTGGTGCAAGTCGACTAAGTGGATATGCAGATCCGTTATATATATGAAGCGGCATAAACAAAAACATAATGATATGATATGTGATGTATGAGAGCGAACTGTATTCATGCATTTGCAGATGTAATTATGGAAGTTCAATTTTTGTAATATATACTCTGGTTGTAAGTCGTCTCTCAGCTGTAATAGTTGGATTTTGTATCTTGAGCAGTGAGCCCACCGACAGTGAGCCAACCCAGCAATGAGCCACCCCAGTAGTGAGCCACCCTATATTCTATAACCGGTTACTTAATACTTGAGAGTTAACCCTCTCCGTGGTTTTTCCCATCTTGGGTTTCCATGATAAAAATCTTGGTGTTATGTGGTGTTGTGTTATATTGGTTATTGTTTAGTAATTTTAATTAAGTTATGTGGACAGCTATTTAAAGGTTTTAATATTTTTAGAGGAATGTTGATTCACCCCTCCCCTCTCAGTATTTTGGATGTTCAACAATTCTAACTTTTATATTACTTTAATCTTTTTTAGATCAACATTAATGGCTTTAGCAAAGATATGATGTCATAGCACAATCCCTTATTCAACCATAATAAAATAGTTTTCATGACTAAGCGATAATAGGTTATCTTCACATCATTTAAGAAATTTATCTAAGCTTTGAAGAAACTTTTCATTAGTTTGACCTTGAATGATAAAGTCATCAATGTAGACCTCTACAGATTATTTCATAGGATCAACAAAAATGTTCAACGTTGCTCTCTAAAAAGTGGTTGGAGCATTACATATCACAATGGGAAAGACTTGATATGTGAAGGTCCCACATGGGTATATGAATTTGGATTTATCATAATCTTGTAGGGCCACTTGTATTTGATTGTCTCCATTATACCCATCCAAAAATGAGAAGTAGGTTTTGCTAGCAAGATTATCAAGGACTTGATCAATGAATGGCTGAAGGAAATTAGTCTCTATAAGTTTCCTTGTTGTTCTCCTTATAATTCATGCATACTCTCCATTTCCCACCTTTATTTTGAACAACCACAAGAAATGAAACCCATTTTCTATCAGAGATTGGATATATGAATCCTACTTGCAATTTTTTAAAATTTGTCTTAACTATCTTTTGAGATACAAGGTTAAGCCTACATTATGATTGGAGAATTAGTCTAACATGCTTAGTATAAATTTGATGAGTGAAAATATTTGGATGCATCTCTTTGATGTCCTTATAATCCCAAGAAAAATCCCTATACCAATTTACTAGAACATCAAATAATTGAAGTTCCTATTATGTTGTAAGCCAACGATTGATATTTAAAGTTTTACAAGGTAATATCATGATTGGATTAGTTATTGGGTGACTAGAGGAGACCATATAGGTTTCAATCATTAAGGTATTGAGGAGGAAACTCTCAGGTTGCATCATGTGAAAGGTGGTTGTATCTTTGAAGAAACAATCATTCCTTGGGATTAAATCAGCTAAGGGACAATGAAGTATTGTGAGAAATTTCTCCTTTTTGTTTAGAGAAAATTCCACTATGCTTGCTTGAATATGGCTCTCAAGAGTGTCATTTGTTTCACTATTATCTTTATTTTTGTTTTTGAACTATTGTCAAATTCTAGATCACTCTCTAATTCATCATTGTGTGTTTCATCATAACCATTGCTAAAGAATCCATTTTTTCTTGTTTTCTAGTCTAAATTGGTTAATCTAACTATATATGATCATAATTATTTGTAGATGGTTGGGAAAGAGGATATAATGATAGTTATTTAATATTTATGTTACAAATAATCACTCCTCAAGATCTTCAATATGTTAAGTCTGCAACTATAACTAGCTGAGGTCTTCCCAATATCAATGGATAACCTTAGGGTGGTGGCAGAGCCTTGATCGGTGGGGTTTGAATCTAACCCCACCATCTGAGGCTTCGCCTAAATTCTGCCTTGCAGAGAAACACCACTAAACCGACAAATTTTAACCCCCACCAAGGCTTCGCCCACCACAAACCCCACCGACCATCTTTAGAGGTAGGTGACTGAACAACCTAAAATTTATAGGATATTTCCAAGTTTCAACCATGACTAGAACATTTTCTAATATGCCTTTTAGAATGGAAATAGATTGGTCTACCATATGAAGAATAGCACTTGTCTGTTATAATTTTTTTAATTCTATATTTTCATTACATTTAGTCATGACATTAATATTAACTCCCAAATCCACAAGTGTATTTGAAATTTTAATTCCACAAATGAATACAATAATCATAAGAGTACCAAAATGACCATACTTGGGTGGAATAAATCTCTTTGAAAGGATATCAAGTAGGTATCTGACAACTTGGACAATGTTAATTTGTTTCTTTTCCTCCTTGGATTTTTTATGCATAATTATTTGACTAATTGGTTTAGCTCAGGTATTTATTTAATTTCTTATAACAATGGAACTTTGATAATCAACTATTTGTTCTCTTGTATAAGGTAAGTTTCATTTAAAATAATTAGTTCTAGAGGGTATTTTGGAATTGTTACCTATTTTTCACTACGAGCTCAAACAGGTAGAGCTGAATTAAATTTATCATTGATAGGTACAAAAAATTTCAAATTTTTGCTGCTAAGTATTCATTGTTCATCATAAAGATCAGATTACATTTTGATTACAATTTTATTATGCAAGTATTTGAAACAAAAAATTGGACATTTGCATAATAATGCTTTTTATTCATTTTGAAAAAACTGAAATCCCGCACAAGCCGTGGGAGTAACTGATTTTGATTGTCTTAATCAAATAATGAATACAAAATGGGATGGAATATTACACTACTGAAGGTAACGTAAACACAAAGAAGGGTAGCAATTCATCATTGCCTGTGATGATGAACTGCTTTTGCTCGATGTATTCAATTGTTGCGTCTCCAAGCTGCAGCAATTTTGATTCCACACTCCATGAACCTACAAGACTGTAAAAAGAATGATGTTAGATATTTACTCTAAGCAATGATAAATTACATTCTACTTCATGTCTACACTACCAACAGGAATGTAATATACATTCAATCAGGCATTCACCAGATGATTGAGTTACAAAGGCTGACAATCAAGGAACGCGAAGTTCAATGGAAGCTTTCAGCTTCAACTATTTTTGCTAGCTTGTTTGTTTCAATGTGTAGGAATAGGTTCATTATGTTCGTGATTATTTTCATCAGATATGTGGAGAAAAATGGGCTCCCACAAGGTTGAGCCTGGCATATCGTAAGGACACCTCTCATTCATATCATTATTTGAGAGTTATTAGGTATTTAATTACAGTCATCAAATGGAACTATTGTAATAAAAATTCATAAAGCAATCTAATTCAGCATGGTGAAAACAGATTGAGCAAGCATCTTATTGCTCATAATTCAATAGAACAATCAAAGAAGCATGTTAAGAGAGCATTAATTGCATTTGTCATCCTTTGTTTCAGCTATGCCTTCCATTCATGTTTACATTTTAATGAGGCGTTGAACCCCTTTATACTGAAGGGAAAAAGAGCACTCAAAGCAATTTAATTGTTTTTACAACTCCAAAGTAGATACATAGTTCATCCAGAGATTTAGGAGGGCAGTCAACATGATAACAGGACAACATTATTACATCTTGAGATCAAGAGGCATCATTGACACTTCAACCTTATGTGTTATCATTATTCCTGATTGCCTATAGAAGGGCTAACAGAGTAATCTGTAATAGCATCATGGAGGACAACCACATACATGAAGCATAACATGAAGCAAGACAAGACAATAAGCACTTTGAGACACGATGATAACTGTTGGGTTTGCATTGAAATTTTTGTGTGGAGGTATGACAGCCATCAAAGGTTAAAACAAAGAATGTTACTCATCATCTCATCAAAGTTCTATAAACATCAATACAGTGTGATGAAGAGCATCAATAACAGTGTTGTAGAAACAAGAGTGCTCTCAGGAATAAATGATGTATTTGTAATAATAATAGCATTTCCAGTTAGGAGCAATCATGGAGTAAAGTATTGTTCCCTGGCTTGTTACTTTCAAGAGATAGCATATTTAAAAGGAAGAACATAAATATAAGAAATTTGTGGCATAATACAATAGTTAGAGCATGGTACCATGGTGAATCTGATGGCATTCTTGCAAGTCAATGAATAGATTAGCAATCTCATACCAGGAGCCCATAATATCATAAAGATAAAAGAATAGTATAATATGCACAGTGACAATGCTTTGCTTCGGAAAAGGAAAAGGTTTCAAACAACATCTACTCACAAAACCCACTTAAGGTTTTTTATCAAGCCGTGAGAATATAGATATCAGAATACATGCTTGAAAGTGATAAATACAGAGGTGTGCAATGGAGCGTTATCATCTAGTGAACAGGCATGCATAATGCCTCCTCAACAAAATAATAAACCACTAAATGCAAATGTTGCATTAAATGAAGTGTATGCAGCGATATATTTGAAGCAGAACAAGCATATAAAATAGCAGTATAAACAAGCAGCAGCAAAAGATCAAGGTAGATACAAAGTGAAAATTGAATGGAGGAGCTAGATCTGGCAAGAGCATCAATGCTGCTACAGAAGAAAGAAACAATTGCAATCAAAGAAATCTTTTGAAAAAAAGAGGTTCAGAAGCTTTTGTGGTGGCCAAGTTTGCATTAAGCATCAATGGAAGTTATCAAGGTATACACAGTCTCAATGGTGGAGAATACATCTACATATTATAGTCATTATTGTCTCCATATTTTAGTACCAAGGGTCCATTGCAAGAGAAGATTGGACATGGAAATGTATTCATTGAGATAAACAAAAAGTTTGACTTTCATCATTTTTCATGGCTGGAATTTTTTGAGTTTAAACACAACAATAATGGAAAAATATAGTGCCTTTTTTAAAAAAACTAGATGAGGAATCAATGAGCTCGCGGACTATTGTATGGCCTGCTTTTCCTTTAAGTGAAAACCATTTTTGTCAGGAGAAAAGCTTCCAAAAGCTTGTGTTCTAAGAAGGAAACAAAGACAAATGAAAACTCACCATATTATATGCCTGTTGAGGAATCAATAAGTCGTGACTAAGCTCTCCTTGAGCTTCAGAATGCATAAGTCAAGCTCACACAGCATCCAAGAAAGAAACGAAGGTGAAACATAGTGTTATGGAGGAGTTAAAAGTCACAAGGAAAAAAATGCATGGCCACGGCCTTAGAGGTTTTTTTAATTTTCAAAATGGAGCAAGATATTGTTCAAAACAGTGAAAAGAAGCCACGGGATGGCTCAAGAGTCAACTTACCTTTCTTTATGGAAGTGAAATCAAGCTACAAAAGCTCAAATACATGGATCCAAGGCTCCAAGCTGAAACCCTTGCTCTCACCATGGCGGCGCAATAGAGCTCTAGCAACAGCAAAAGTCAAAATACAAAGTGAAGAGATGAAGGCTTTTAGGGTTTGAATTTCCTTTTACTCTCTACCCTAACCTTTTGATGAGCATTTTTTACTTGATTTTAAATAAATCATTTCACTTTATTTACACCATGGTCTCGATTTTAAGTCAATAGACCTATTATTTTTCATGGAGGCCTTGACTTGGAGTTCGCCTATTTCTTTTTGCATGGAGATTATTATTTAACATGTAGTGTGCAAGAAGGCGTGAATGTAAGAAGGATTTTTAGTTTTGACTAAGGTTATTGTTTTATTAACCTTAATGTTTATGTTTTGCATTATACATTGTAAAGTTAATTGATTAAATGATAAATTATAAATCATTTAATTAATTCAACTATTTTTAGGTGCAAACATAAACATTAAGTGAAGATGGAGTTTTGATTATGTGACTTCAAGTCGATGATGCATGTAATGTGCTAATTTTAGATTGTGCATGGAGGAGATAAACATTGAAAATACTAAAAAAAAAATTGCTCATGCACAAGTGGAGCTTCAAAGTTCAATTATTCAGTTCATGTAGATAGTGAGACACTGCTTTCAGTTTCATGTCAGTTCACAAGATATTTTGGTCATGTGCATGGAGAGGTGGAGTTTTCTAGGCACAAAGTGCAGTTTGCTTCAATTTTAGGCTATTTTTATCAGGATTTACTCTTTTTCTCATGGATTACTTTGGAGATATCAATTTTTTCACTAAGTTTCACTTTTAGTTTCATCTTCATGCCTTTGAGAGGCTTATTATATAAAGTGAAATGACTTAGTCGTTTTTCACTAGTTCTTGTTTTTCAGCCTTTGCATTCTGCAAAGTGAATTATCTTGTAACTCAACTTTCATATTCAGAATTTAATAGATTATGCAGCAGTCTTTATAGGTTATCTTGGAGTATCATTTGCAGAGCGTTCCTTCTTTTGTCATTGCAAGTTAAATATTATCCTTCTTAGATTTAGGTGTTTTGTTTTGTGAATTTTTTGGATGCAAATTTAATGTGTTTGATATCAGAACCTTTAAATTTCTGTCAACATTCGTGAATGCATGTACACGAAGAAACAATCTTAGTTGCAGGTCATAAATTGTGTCTCAAGTATATCCATATCTTTAAAGTTGTGAAAATGAATTCTTCCTTCATAAAGAATGAATTATCAGGCCTGTCTATGAAACATTAATGTAGTTAAATTGTTCAATTTGAGTTGTGAAAGTAAGCTTCATGATGAATCAGTTGTGAGTTAATTTGTTTTCTTTAAGTCAAATAGGTGCATCACCATAGTTCAGCTTTTCCAGATTTGCATTAGATTAAGTTTTTTCCCTTTTCCCATCAAGTTTCAATTCTATAATCAAATAATCATATAGGAACCAGCCTAGAATCTAGAGGTCTATCTTCGCCATAGGAATACCCACAGCCTAAAGATAGTTCCCATGTTTCAACAGATTGTTGAATTTAATCATTCAAGCATTTGGGTGCAATCTGATTTGACAACAGGAATAACTTCTTTAATTATTTCTAGAAAAGGATCTTGTTTTGAAACATAATGTTCTTTTATAGTTTGAGGTTGAATTTCAAAAAATATATGGAGAGGGTTTTTGTAATGTTTTTAATGGAATTTTTTGGAGTGGCTTTAGAAAATCATTTTAAATGATATTAGAAGAATCTTTTGAGAAGAGTCTCATTACTAGATATTTTATGGGTTCCTTAATGTAAGAGCTAATAGATAGCTCTAATACCATGTTAGAGTCACTCAAGAACTTAAGCTCCCACAATCACCTACAAAGCCAAAATATTCTTCCACAAGAGAGCAGCAAGAGAAAAAAATTACATGATTATGGGCATAATGGATTATGATTAAAATCCTTGCTATAAAATGCACATATGATGCCTTGATTATATAGGAAAGGTTTAGAGATAGGACAAGCCAATATTTTGAAAAGTGTTTTAATCCTATGCAAGGAGACTAGTGATAACATAACATAAGATAACATGTCTATTAAAGAATTCTAAAAAATATTTCTAAATCCCTAAGTAAACTTAACATGTGAACATGTTTAAATATGACCTACTAGCTGAACTAGTTAGGTAATATACCTTGTTTACACCAATACCTCCCCTTAAGTGCAACTTAGGGAGAAGTAACAAGTGCAGATTATGGAAGATGGATTGATGATGATTGTGGATCCCAACTAATAGGCCATGTTAGGTATCCATTTGTAAATGCAATCTCTTACGAATTGGAGAAAAGGAGAAAACCCAATGGGACAAAACTCCTCTTCAAAAGAGAGAAAAGATGAAAACAAATATAAACATGATGGATGGAGAAATCAATATCCCCTAAGGATGAGATACATCACAACTATATAATCAATTAGCCCTCATAAGAGGGAAAGAGAGAGAATATATATCCCCCCACAATGTGTAATATCTTGCAAAAATGGTAAGCGCTCGAAGAAAAAACATGATATAATACCTACAAACAACATTCCTCTCCTTGGAAGAAACAAACCAAGTATAAATGTAGGAATTATTCATAGTCTATATAGGAATTAGTAGAAAGAATAATTTATATGTATGATGATTGTGTCTCTTAAATTTTCTCATGTGTCGCCATGTCCATGAAAGATGATGGCACAATAAATAAAGTGCATGCCCAATCAAAGAAGAAGATGAAAAACCAAGATCAAGTGGTAACTAATGTTGAACAAGATTCAAAGACAACTATAATGGGATACCAACTATAATTGAGGTTATCATAGAAGAGGAGAGATAACCCCTCAAATTTTTCCTCCAAATCTAAATGTGAGGCTCCACAAATAATTCTAAAATACCCATCAATTAATCATCCCACAAAGATGAATTTGAAATACTATGACCTACAAAATCACTAGAATCTCTCAAAGAAGTATCTCTAAACTCTGATAGTGCAAGAGAAGATAGATTTGTGATCACAATTGGAGGAGAAGAAAAATAGGAGAGGTCTCTTGATCATCAAGATTCTCAAGCATTGCATCATATTCAAGCTTATATAATGTATCATCGTCAAAGTGTATATCATCTACATCATCAAGTGGAATGAGATAATTTAATGCAAGTTCATCTGGTATGGAGGGATATCAAGGTCTCCATAGATCTCCCAAATTTTGGTCCAAAGAGTGTGTGGCCACTTGATTTTTAAGATCTGATGCAAAGTGTCCCAAAATATGCTTGTACAATTCAATCCTATAATATTATAATTTGTATTACCCCAAATTGATTTATTCCAAGGTGTATCTTTCTTAGGGATGAGTCTATAAAGATGAGGCAAAAGATTAAGCCACCTGAGATGTATTAGGATGCCTTTTTCCAAGACTCATAATTGTCCTTATAATGATTATGAAAGGATGATATGCATAACCCTTCATATAACAATGATACACTCCTCAAAATGATAAAATATGAGATCAATACATATTAAGTAGTTGAAATGAAGTGATTTGATCAATGTGGAACTTCCCCAAGTGCTAATATGTCCAAGTAATCATCTAAAATGCAAATATTGAGCAATCTGGATAAAATGTAATCGGGATTGAATCTAGAAAAAGTGCATGGATGGATTGATAAATCTCCTGAATACCTTTCTAACATTGTAAGAATCACAAAATCTAGAGATCTAGGTGAAAATTTATGAGCTTAAAGGCCAAAAATGAATATTTGAATTCAATCAAAAAATTAGGCACTTACAACAAAATCTAGCAAAATGGCATGCACCACTACAAAGTGCTCAAAACTAGCTTTTTCATTGATATCTCATTTATAATTTATTTTGACACTCTAGTGGAAAGTTATGGAAATTTGAAAAAAATAAAATTATTAGGGAATATGAGGGAAAAATTAGGCCCCTAGGGTCAGGTAATTGGATGTCATGTCACATCTCACTGCATAGTTAAGCACTTGAGTTTTAAAAAAATTATTGTCACTGTATTGGGCAGTGGGTGAGCTATGTTCCCCACTTGGATGAGGCCAAATTCTTAGTTCTTGGCATGAGAAGAAAACCACAAGCTTACAACCAACCACCAAAAAAAACATTTTTTAATTAATAAAATCTAATTTATATCACTCTAACCATTGACAAAGGAGATGAAAAAAATGCTTGCATAGGTTCATACTACACATTCCAAGTGATACAAGGAAGGAGAATATGTTGCAAAATATTTATTGTACCACATATCCACCTGTGTGGATGGTGTATTGTATGGATCTATACAACTATACGGTCAAATTTTTCTATAGCCCTACCAAACCCTCCAAAAATTGCCAAAAATTTTTTGTCACCAAAATAGAGTATTTTATATGAAAATGGGGGTTTTGGGGCCTTCTATACTCAATGATAAGGTTATTTCTCCCCAAAGTGCTCCCAAAAAAATCTTATGAATATCTCCCAAACCTAAGAATAGGCTTGCAAATATGAAGCTTTCATACCATGTAAGAGTTGATAGATAACTTTGATACCATGCTAGAGTCACTCAAAGACTCAATCTCCTAGGATCACCTACAAAACCAAAATATCCTTCCATAAGAGAGTAGAAAGAGAAATATATTGCATGATTATGGGCACAATGGATTATGATTAAAACCCTTATGATAAAATGTACATAAGATGCCTTTCTTGTATAGGCAAGGTCGAGAGATAGGACAAGACAATATTGTGAAAAGTGTCTCAATCATATGCAATGAGATAACTAGTGATAAGATAAGATAATATTATATGAGTATTAAAGAATTATATAAATATTCATAAAGCAATAAGTAAACTTAACATGTGAACATGTGTGAATAGGACCTACTAGTTGAATTAGTTAGGTAATATACCTTGTTCACACCAAAAATTAGTAGGATTCTTATCACTTTTATCCACATGATTAGCTTTATACTTTGAAATTATTTCTTCCTATCCACCTATTATTTATATTATGGTAGGTTGGTGTGGTTGATGAAGAGTTTTTCTTGACCTAAGTTTCATGGCTCCATAATGTATAACATTAATTTTAGCTATGTTTTCATGTTTGAGTAAGTACACAGGTGCAATATATCTATTATTCTTTGTATTAGCAATTGATTGGGTTAGTATTTGAGGTTTTTTAACTTGGTTAGCCTACTATTGATTCCATGGGGGTGGTAGTAAGGATTATTATTGAATTGGTATACGATGAGCTCCTTGATAAATTTGGTTATATAGAGGATTCCATTATGGTGTAATTTTTGGAGGATATCATGACTGTTGTGACTAATTATACCATTATGGGTTTTACTATTGTTGATTTTCCAATTCTATGGTCCCCAAGAGTAGGGCCCCCAGTTTTGTGGTACTTGATGTTGAGGCCAAGGTGTTATCCATTGATTATTACTCTAGTTAGGTTGTGGCTGCGAAGGTGAATTTGAAGATTGACCATATGAAAAATAATTCCCAAGTCTTTGTCCTACATAATTAGCCTCCTCCCCTATGAGGGAAGGATTTTCTGTTATTT
Source organism: Sequoia sempervirens (assembly GCA_007258455.2). NCBI lineage: Eukaryota > Viridiplantae > Streptophyta > Pinopsida > Cupressales > Cupressaceae > Sequoia > Sequoia sempervirens. The sequence continues at coordinate 54,796 of VDFB02281848.1, forward strand.
TTTTATTACCTAAAGTAATTAATAGTAGTCAATATGATGGTTTTTATCACAAAATTGACAAATATCTATCTTGTCCAAAGGACATTCTTGTAACAAGTGTTCATTTTTACATATTAGATAATAGATAGAGTGTTTTTAGGTTTCAATTTTTGGTTTGTATTCCATCAAGAGTAGTATTTGATTGGAAAATTATTCCAAATTTTAAATTTAGTATTCATATCATTTCCTCTTTCTAAAAATAGAACTTACTATTTTTAGTAAGTCTAGTTATCCAAAAATAGTGAACCGGGACTTGCCAAATTAATCGAGAAATATTTTATTTATGATTTAAATATTCAAATCATATTTTCAGAAAAATAAAATTAAAAATCATATATTCCAAGGAGGGCGTTGGTTTTGGAGGTTTCCCAAGATTTCTATTACTTGCCTTTTTGAGACTCAATTACTTGCAAGGCAATTGGCACATTTTCTTGAGAGTTCACTACAAGATTTTGACAACTGAAAAAGGAAGTTACTAATTGCAAGTTACAAGATACTTTCCTTTTTGGTGTGGGAGTCTCTTGGGTGACCAAATCTACCTTAGAATGATTTTGATTTTTAAATATTAGTTGGGTTTCATTTTTGGCATTATTACAGATTATTGTTGTTGATGCATTTGTTGTTCTTTAGAGGCTATCAAACCTATGGAGAGGGAGGCTCAAGAACGGTATGTTTGAGGGTTTCCAAATGAACTAAGGATGGGAATAAAATTTTCATCATAGTGTAATATCACTCAAAGGTTACCATAGTGCATATTTGAGTTATTGTATTTCATTTCCAGAAGTTGGATTTTGCAAAATAGTTGTAGTTTGAATAGTTTGGGTTTGTATTTTCTTTTCTTAGTTATGCAAACTATTGGAAAGCTTGGAGGCCATGGTTTTTATTTTTTTGACTATATTTTCATTATTTTTTTGTAGAATACTTTTGTGTGAAGTTTAGAGAGTTTTTGTGAAGTTTGCCATAGTTTTAGTGTGTATTTGTGTTTCCAGTTTGAAGATTTCTTGATGTAATTTGCAAAAATGTTTATTGTTGTTACCTAATGCATTTAGCAGAATATTGAATCATATATTATATGTATTATGAAGCATATTATTGTTTTTATTTTAATTGAGAAGTTTGGTGAGTTTGTGTGAAGTTGGCTTCAGTTATAGTGATTGTTTTGGGTTTTCCAGTTAGAGATCTATGTGTAACTTGTTGCAGTTATTCATGGTTGTTATATGTTGTATATGACAGAAAATATAATGTAATCCATGTGAAATTCAATAATAAATCATTCTATCTCAATTGTACTTCACCCAATTTCCAAATTTATGCATATTGGTGTTGTTTCCATGACACCCGATTTACCCTATCTTGAATTTGATAGAAATTAAGATTTCAGAGTTTAAGATAAGTTTATTTTGTGGAAATCTTGAGATATTCTAGATTTGAGACAAGTAATTTGTGGGGTTTCATAAAATTGATTAAAATTGATATTTATTTAATTTGGGACATTATAGTGGTATTAGAGCCATGATCTTGCTAGCCTAAGGGTTTGATCATATTTTTGTAAAAGGAAAAGAGGAGTAAAGAGATGGCTTATTTTGATAAAATATTCTTCCAAGATCTACAAAGGATTCATAAACGAACTACAAATAGTATTGTTGAGACAAGAGAGGAAATGAGGTTGCTAGCAAAAAAGCTTCAAGATCCAATCTCACATAAGGAGAGTTGGAGTTCTTCGAAGATTCAACAAGGCAACCTAGGAGATTCCAAGTCTATTTTCCTACCTGAAGGTGATGTTGCTACATCCATTGCCCCTTCAAATCCCATAGAATATTTGGTAAGATATCTAGTGTCCATAAGAGAGACTTATGCTAATCAATATGAAGGATTTAGAAATTCAATCCCATACAATGATTATGTCAATATGATATAGAGCATGTGGGTTGCAAAGGGCTACAAAAATCACACAACATATGGTAGAAAGGAAATCATAAAATCTTCAGTTCCGACTTTTGATGGATCAAACAGGATCTCAACTAGAGCATTGGTACAAAGGATGTTGGACTATTTCACATTCAAACCCATGAAGGAGCAAGTTTCCATTCAATATGCAATATTGCATCTTGAAGGAGCTACTCATGATTAGTAGTGCTAAGGTATGAACACCCAAGTCCACATTCAAGTAAATTATTTTGATGAATTTTGTCAAAGGTTTATTGATAGATTTGAACAAAAATTTAAAGAAGAGCAAGTGGTTGTAGAAGAGTTCATAGCAAGAAATTATGTTGTAGTGAGTGTTTTGAATAATGATGAATGTGTAATAAAGTCTCAAGATGACTCTTTGGCCACTCCTGCAATTTTTTAGGATAAGGTAGTGTAGGACAAATTCATAGCTTTGGATCCTAGTTTGGACTCATCTAGTGAAGATTCTAAGACCAATGTCTACCTTGATGTATCTAGTAAAGAAGAGAGTGATGATGGGTTCCTTGATGCACCTTCAAAAAATGGACATGGAGGATGCAAAGGTGGTCTCTCCAAATTAGTTTTTGATGATCACTCATCTCATTGAATTGATGATATCTCAAGTAGTTGTGAGTTTTATTTCCAAACCAAGCCCATAGAGAAACATTTTGATGAAGGTTACAATCCTAGGGAGATTGAGAATGACTTTTTCAAGAAGGAAACCACTCATAAGAGGCATAGTGAATACTTATACCTTGATCAAAGAAATCCTTTCACTTGGAATCCAAGCATGTCAGCATCTAAGTATGTTGCGGTACTATATTGGGATGAATTTATCTTTCATTCTAATGTTTTATATTCAACTCGGGAGACATGCATGGAGGATGGCATTGAGGAAGCTAATGTTGGAAGGTATGGTATTGATCACAAATTTGATTTATTATTTTGTGATGCTAATTTTGAGAAAAGACAGATGTTTTGATTATGAGAAAAGACATAGTAGCATTGTTGATTTGGATCCTCAACCCAATGCTACACATTTCTATCAAGAAGGAAAAGGATAAGTTTATGAGTTTTGGAACAGTCATGGTGATGAAAGGTATGAATAAGGTTCTAATTTTTACATGAAATACAATGATAGTACTTTAATCCTAAAAAAAAATGGATTTCATGAGGAGAGTTGTAAGAATAAATTCTTGGTGTCTATTGAAAATGTAGTGCAAGTTTTATTTAGATTGGATAGTATGCATAGGCATGTAGAAAACATAATTCAAATTGCACCAAGAGGTCAAAATAAGCCTTATGTTGCCTTTTTTTATGTACCAAAAATGAATAACACCATGGAAGATATTAGAATATCCTATTTGCAAATGATGCATGATAGAGGTATTGCTAACAAGTTTGCAAATGAGACCATGTCCATGACAAATCAATTAAGGGAAGAGGTTAGTGAGCTCACCAGTGAGCTTAATTCTATGAAGCTTGCTTTAGAAAGTGTTCAAGAGGCACTTCTTGAAGATAATGATCAATTCTATGAAGCTCCTCAATTCAGGAAGAAAGTGAGGTAAGGAAGGGCCAAGGAGGACAAATAGGTAATGGAGGATCTAGATTGCATCTAGGAGGAGTATGATATGGCACATTTAGATAGTAGGAGTTTGTACCAGCAAGAGAATGGATCTAATTTTGGAGCTGAATATAATCTTGAGCTTGTCGATAATCCTTTACTTGAGATAGATGCCAATTTGACTCATGATAATGCTTTTGATCTAGCACATTCAGATAGTAGGAGTTTGGACCAACAAGAGGATGGATCTGATTTTGGAGTTGAAGATAATCTTCAACTTGTTGATAATCCTTTACTTGAGACAGATGCTAATTTGACTCATGATAATCCTTCATTTGATTTGGGTGATGAATATCTAACAAATTTCAGTGATGAGATTGGATGTGGTTACAAGATTCGAGACCTTGGTGCAGTTTCTAGCCATGAGGTGTTGTCTCATGATTGGTGTAGTGGTCCAACCCCCAGTGTTAGTATTTCTGCCCACTTTTTGATCAACTTGTACATGACTTCAAATTATTATATGAAGTTTAATTTGATGGTTTCCTTAGTCCAATAGTTGAGCAGTTTTTGGTTGGGGCTAGATGGTAGAGGTAATTTTATCATAGGGGATGTTCCTATTGTTACTTCTATACTCATCTCTCCTATTTTATCAATAGGATTTCCATTTGGTTACCACTGCCCTCACATCTTTTTTTTAGTTACAAAGATATCTTATCATGAGAAGATTGTTGTTGAGCATTGGAAAATTTTTGGGCAATTCGTTGTAAGTGTTTTTTTGGACATAGTTCATTCATTCATTCATTGCTTCCACTTTGGTGGGAAATTATCCCCGAAGATACTTTATGGAAATGGTATGCATGATTCCAGTTGATAGCATAATGATTGTAGTGATGTGGCTGTGTTGGTGTGCCTAAAGCTTCCTATTTGACACTTAGAGGCTATGTGTCGATGTTTTGATGCTAGTTGGCAACAATTGAGGAATTTCTTGGTTGGCAGGTCTCAGAGATGTGATAGTGATTGATTTGCTTTATATTTGTGGCATTGATGCTAGGAATTATGCTTTATGGTTAAGAATGATGTCTTTTATTTTACCCAGGATCATGATTGGCAGTGAGTTTTCTAATGTGGTCCTCTCTGAGTTACTTTGGAAGGACATATTCCATAACATTTATTTCACTCTTCTTAGTAATTTCAATATTGGGTTGGATGGTGTTTCCTTTGTGAGGTTCCAAATGAGAGATCAATTGGTACATGATGATTTGTTAGAGGCATAGTCTCAGCATGGTATTTGGGTAAGATGGTTGCATATAGGGAAGTATTGTTATAATACCTTCCATCACTTGTACATTGGTATGTATTTATTTCATACTCTTTATGATTATGGTGCACTATCTTTTGTTGATTCATTATTTTTAAAAATTAGAATCCCTATAGAAAGTGACTTTGTCCAAAAAATTAAGTTCTTGTGGTCACTTAGAGACAACTTACATCTTGCACTAGATCAACAAAAATTGTAAGCAAATAGGAAGAGAACGAAGAGAGTTTTTGAAGTTGGTGTTTGCTCTAGTTTGGGTGTGCATTCTTGTTTCTAGATTGAAGGCTCCTTGGATTGTATCCATGAAATCAAAGTCACATGAAGAAAATTAGAGCAGGAAGGTTTAGTGGACTTCACAAAGCCATCAAGGAGGAAGGAGAAGTAACTTATGAGATAGATGTGCCACCAGCTTGCATAATACACATATTTTTTCATGTTCCATGTTCCCAAAGAGTGGTGGGACAAAAAAAAATTATTTTTCTTGAGTCACCACCATCAGATGATGATAAAAAGCATAATTTGGTACCTGAAATAGTTTTGGAAACAAGGGAGGAGAAGTTGAAAAACCAAGGTATCATCGAGTACTTGAGATCAAATTTGAAGATGCAAATTGGGAAAGAATAGAAGATCACAACCAACCCAATCTTCATTGCTTGAGGACAAGAAATCTTTGGGAGGGAGGACTTGTCATGTCCAATTTCTAAAAGTAGAACTTACTATTTTTAGTAAGTCTAGTTATCCAAAAATAGTGAATCGAGACTTGCCAAATTAATTGAGAAATGTTTTATTTATGGTTTAAATAATTAAATCAGATGTTTTGGAAAAATAATAAATTAAAATTTAAAATCATATATGCCAAGGAGGGCATGGGTTTTGGCGGTTTCCCGAGATTTATTTTACTTACCTTTTTGAGACTCAATTACTTGCAAGGCAATTGGCACATTTTTTTGAGTTCACTAGAGGATTTTGAAATCTAGAAAAGGAAGTTACTAATTGCAAGTTACAAGATACTTTCCTTCTTGGTGTGGGAGTCTATTGGGCACCCAAATCTACCTTAGAATGATTTTTATTTTTAAATATTAGTCGAGTTTCATTTTTGGCATTATTATGTAGATTATTGTTGTTGATGCATTTGTTGTTCTTAAGAGGCTATCAAACCTGTGGAGAGGGAGGCTCAAGAACAAGATGTTCGAGGGTTTCCAAATGAACTAAGGATAGGATTCAGAGGTTCATCATAGTGTAATATCACTTAGAGGTTACCATAGTGTAGATTTAAGTTATTGTATTTCATTTCTAGAAGTTGGGTTTTGTAGGTTAGTTGCAGTTTGAATAGTTTGGGTTTGTATTTTATTTTTTGAGTTGTGCAAACCATTGGAAAACTTGGAGTTCGTGGTCTTTTTTAATTTGGACTGTATTTTCATGATTTTTTTTGTAGAAGAATTTGGTGTGAAGTTTAGAGAGTTTGTGTGAATTTTTCCATAGTTTTAATGTGCATTTGAGTTTCTAGTTTGAAGATTTCTTGATGTAATTTGCAGCAGATGTTTATTGCTATTACCTAATGTATTTAGCAGCATATTGAAGCATATATTATATGTATTATGCGTTGAAATGAATAAGAAAACTGAGAGGGGGGTGAATTGGTTGTAGCAAATTAAACCTTCAAAACCATCAACAATAATCAGATCCACAAACATTCATTAAGTCCTTATTCTGTTAGATTGATTAAACATGAAATGTAGATAACATAAAATGAAATCACAACACCAAACACATAAGAACACTAGATTTACATGGAAAATCCAACGAGGGAAAAACCACGATGAGGATTAGCTCACAATATAAGTAATTGCAAAATTGGTACAAAGAGGCTCACTACCGGAATAGGACGCATTGTCCAAAAAGGGTCACTGCCACAAAAAGAATACAAGAAGATAGAAGAAGAATGTTACAAAGAGAAACACTTCTCAATGCAACAAGGAATCCACCACAATTTCTCGCACACTTTCACAATCTCACATGAAAGATATTGGATGCCTTCAGCTCACTACCTACGAAACCATAATGTGAAATTTGCATTGCTCTACTCAAATTCACATCTATCTTGATTCTTACTCTTTCCTATTATTTCCTCTTGCATCAACACCATTCATATTTATATCAACCTCTACCTCAAAAATTTCTCCAATGTCAGCCATTAGCTGTTATACATTTAGATTCAAACTAGGTCGGCACCTAAACATTCCTGCGGTGGATAGGAATGAAAGGTGACCTATATAAACTCTTAATTAAGACCCAAATAGATCCCAATACACTTCAACATGCTTCCACAAGCCTCACATTTAGTGTTAAACAAAAGGTCGGCCAACACCAATGCAAAACACCATAAACATTAAGTACACACTTCCTTAGATCAAGCCAAAAGTTTTGGATAGCATAATTTACTTGAATTCAATCCAGAACAATCCACGAACATCTTAAAATTCATCAAGTACATCATTCAAGCCCACATCAACAACTTCTTTAACTCGGGACAACTAATAACCTTTGTTTGCATATTGATAACTAAAACTTACATTGTACTTCATCAAATCAAGTAAAAACTTGAAACCAAAAAGATAAAGACATTATAAGAGACTTCCCATATCTACACAACTTGAATCCAACTAGTGGAGAAACGTGAAGCAAATACATTTCTCCTAGACAGTAGAAAACATTACTAAACAACTAGCTCACACACTAGTGAAAATATCTTGCACTGTACAATGATCGAGAAACCCAAATTTTGAATATAGCAACCTCTGTCAACCTAGATTAACCTATAATATTTGCACAGGCATAGCATCGACACAAAAAGAATGTAGAGCACAATACATAGCACACTATGATCATTTACACAATATAGTTTACTCTGTTTATTAAATTTTCTCAAAAGCACTTGGAAACCAAGTACTAGAACCATCATCTCATCTCATTACCTCATCTTCAGACTCTGCAACAAAATAATAGCTCCATGTACTCACAACACTTTCTCGAGTCTCAACTACACATGCACAACCTTTTTTCCTCTTTTCATAATTTTCTCAATATCCTCATCTTCATCCCATAGTTGACATCAATGAAAACACCGGTCAGTAGACTTCTTATTGACATCAATGACAACACCATCATTCTTGAAACATTATGAATAATATTGTTGTTTCTTTTTTTAATTGAGAAGTGTGGTGATTTTGTGTGAAGTCGGCTTCAGTTACAGTGATTGTTTTGGGTTTTCCAGTTAGATATCTATGTGTAGCTTGTTGTAGTTGTTCATGGTTGTTATATGTTGTATATGATAGAAAATATAACTTAAATCTATATTAAATTCAATAATAAATCATTCTATCTCAATTTCACTTCACCCAAATTCTAGATTTATGTATATTGGTATTGTTTCCATAACACCTGATTTTCCCTATCTTGAATTTGATAGAAATTAAGATTTTAGATTTTAAGATAAGATTACTTTGTGTAAATCTCGAGATATTCTAGATTTGAGACAAGTAATTTGTGGGGTTTCATAAAATTGATTAAAACTAAGATTTATTTAATTTGGGACATTAAAATTTCTTCACTCAATTGTCCTATTCCATTGGTCCTTCTCATCAAGCTATATTTCCCAATTCATCCTTTTATCCGAGAGTAGTTTCTACAAAGTGTAGATATCTCAATAAGATCTATTTTAGCTACATCTCCTTTCCCTTTTAAATCAAAACCTCTTTGTGCATTCTCATCAAGTCCTTTTAAAATATGCAGTTTCTAACCAGTTCAAAAGTAATTATACTCTCACCACATCATTTTAATACAAAGAGGAACCTATCCAAGAAGTCCTCCAAACTCTCATGTTCTTTTTTCTTAAGACAATAACTCATCCCTCCAATCATTTACCCTAAAATAATCTTAATATTTATCTAGAAACATAGTATTAGGAATGATTTTTCAATAGTCCATGAGAATTAGATGCAGTTTTCTAAAATCAACTGTGTGTGTTTAATTGGATATAGTTTCCATTGCTTGCTAAGTGTTGATTGTGTTAGTATGAAAAGGGTCTTATGCATCTAGTTATAATTCATCTAGTTCTTACACCTAGTAGTCCTATCACACTAGCTTAAGTTCACTTAGTGGTTTAGTTGTCTCACCTCATAGACACTCGACATATGCCCTCACACATTCCAAGTATTCTACATGTGTCACATCTCTTGGAGGGTTAGTCAATATTTTTGTTTCACCTTCCTACTTCATCCTTGTCCTATATATACAAGGATATTTCATTGTATATTCACATGTTTTATGATATTTTATTAGATAATTTATTTTTCATGATTAATTCATGGAAGTTCTAAATTTTGCATTCATTGTTTGTTGCTCCAACATGACATCAAAATATTGAATCAAAAGTTCTTTCTCAATATTTTGGTGAATCTAGAACTATTCCCTATCAATGAAGCATTGTGAATTCAAACAAACATTGTTGTTGCATTTGAAAGGCCTAGGAAATAAAATATTACCTTTTTTTTAATTAAAAATAATAAATTCATTTTTTGGAAAAAATGTTTTGCTTTTGTAGAGTAGGAAAAGTGTTCCTAGATCCAACTAGGATTAGCCTCTTTTCACTTGGCTCCACATTTGAACCTAAACCAACTAGGGTTTATGATTAGCTTGCTACCAGAAGGGAGATCCAATCTCCTAGGGTTTGTGTCCTTTTGAGTTGTAAAGGAAATAAATTTGATGTGTATTTTAATAAGATTATTTGACATTTAACCCTAGATCTAAAAATATATTTTATTGCACAAACATAAATGGAAAACCATAGAACAACTTCAAGAATGAGATATAGAGAGGAACCTATGATTGAAATTTGAGGCTAAATTGTAGGGACAAGCATGCAGGGCACCCTAAGATGCTTCTTGTTTAGATCTAAAAATTTTGAGGTGTAGGTTACATTTTGCTTTGTGTCTTATGTGATTATCTTCTACTGAAACTTTCAGATCTGACCCTCAGACATGAAAAGAGGGGATAAGGTTGTGTTTTATAAGGGCTTGCCTAATTCAATCCTCATTTTGGTATTTCTACCTCCACATATAGCAAATGATGATGATCAAGAGGGCATACCCTAGGTCGGGCAGAGGCCAAAACAATAACAATTGACTAAAATGATAAATGATAAATAACGATTTTACCTTGATGTGAAATCCTTGATGAAGTGATGCCACACCACAAGTTGCCACAAATATTAATTGATGGATGCCTTGATTGCTCGATAGACCTATGTAGGTAACTAATTCACAAAAAAAATAGATTGTTGTAACCAACATGTAGAGGATAACTCATACATCTTCACAAAATGGCATGACTAATTGCAATAGCTTCTTGCACAAAATTACTTCCTTCTTCCTAATATCTTGTGAGCTTGATCTTGATTGATGAAAGCATTGTAATAATGTTGTTAATTCTACCCTTGAATTTTGCTTGACCGATTTAAGATGCTCAATTTCTCAATAGATTTTCTAGGATTAAAATGGTCAAAATGACTTGTATTTTATGAAATTCTATAATTTTTCCCGCTAATCAATTACTGATAGCTAACAAATAATTTTAGATTTTTAAATATTAAAGTGTCAACACCAACATATTTAAATTTTAGCAAATATGGGTTGGAAAAGGGCGTTGGCACCCTAGTCTGGACCCATCCTTGTCAAGCCCTTAAACATCATTGCTAAATATTAAATATATATTTTCAATCTCATCTTTTAATTTTTTGAAAATATTTATAAAACGAGCAGATTAAATGTATAATTAGATCCAAGGGGGAGCTAAACCTAGTGTGAAATTATCAAGGGTGATAATTTTTTATACTACAACTTTACCTATCATTGTATGCTCATACCACCATACATTGTATAGATTTACTTTTTTTGAAGGCAAAATTGCATTTTGTAAGTCTAGGAAAAAAATCAAGATTCACAAGCTTTTTTAGCATTCATTGACTATTTTTCAGCTTGTTATTTGGCCCTAATCAAACTGCTACCTTTGTAAATCTATTTTTATTGTTTCCAATCGTTGTTTATAGATCTATTTCCCTATTTAGGGAAACTCTCTAGTTTTGTGGAAGAATTTTTTGTAGGGTTTCCTACTCTTGAATTATCTTATCTATGCAATTTAAATCTCCAAGTATTTGTGTTTTTTGAATTAAAATTGGAAGTCATATCAGCCCTATATTTACATTTATAAGACTTAGCCATCATTCTCCTCATAAAATTTTGTTGGATTTGCACCAACATCTTCTCTAGTTTCAAACCCTAAGCCATTTGGTCTTCCTCAGTTTGTTATCATTGTTGGTCATGATTTTTATTGTTGGTTTCTTCAAACAAACTGAGGTTTATTTTATCTTAAAGGAATATTTTATTTATTTTGTTTGCAATTCTCTGCCAATGAGAAAAGTTAGTTTGCACTCCTTATTAGGAACTCATAGGCTTCCTATAAGGAATAAGAGCAGAATTAGTCATTCCCTCTACCATCAAACCAAATTAGGCATTGATAATTCCAATACAACCATGGATTTATGATACTTGAACTTGCTCGGCCTCATTTTATCAGGTCACATGCAAGGTTCCTTGAGCATATGATCACATATTAATCAAAAAATGAAAATAAAATTTCCACACATATTTGTAATATGTGATTGGAGACTCTTTGAAGGGCGTCAACATCTGCCAAGCAATCTCATATTCTACAACATTGGCTTTTGTGTTCACCATATTGATGAAATCCAACCTCTTCTATTAGGTTTTTAAACCTAAACATTTTAGATATTCTATCTAGGAGACTACCCTGCATGTGACCCCAATCTCCCACATGGCCTCCATACACTTTTTGAGGCCTTCATTTGGCTCGAGTAGACTTAGTCTAGCAAATTTTTTTGTTACAATTACTATTGTAACACCATATCTAGTTTCATTTAATGTTTTTGATTAGATAAGCAGGGGAAGGGCCTTGATCCCATGGTTACAACCAAAACTTAAAAAGAAGATAGGATGGATGAAATAGCACCACCAACCAACATCGAAAAAATAGCATGTCCAGGGTGGAACGTAGGCCAAATAATAAAACAGTAACCACAAAACCACAATACTTAATAAAAAACAAGAGGTTACTACCATAGTTCTTTAAATCACGAAGACCATTTATCAAGTCCACCATATACCAGCTAGTCTAAAACCATAACAAAGCTATTTGGAAATAGAAATCTAAAATATAAAAACAAAATGACAAAAAGAGCAAGGCAGTCATATCAAGAAATAGAATGGGAACAATGCCAATAATTAGCATTAGCTAACAAATCCCCGTAGTCACCAATCTGATAAGAGAACTCCCTCTAACCAAGGCCAGCTTCAATGGTAATAGTAGCCACTTCAAGGGTGGTAAGATAAGCCAAATCCGAACTATCAAAAGATTAGCAATTTGAGAAAGTTTGAGACCATCCACACTCTTTAAAACAGCTAACCAGCAACAAGCCTATTGCTTAAAAAACCAAATTTCAAAGCCAAAACTTTGCCTCTTCAATAACCAATTTGCCTGTTCACCTCTATAGGAGAAATTAATAAGAGTACCCAATCCACTGCCACAAAGACTCCCTAGAAAACCCAATTTCCACCTCAATAGGAAGGGTCTCCACCTCAATTGGAGCAGCAAGGGAGAAGACCTGCAAAAGAAGCATGAGCCACCCATGAAACCCTCAGAACTCCACTCCACCTCCATAGGAGAGGTCTCCACCTCAAAAGGAGAGGACTCCACCTCAATAGGAGACACCATCTGAAGAGCTAAGAGGAAAACACACACTCAAGTAAAGAGAGAACGCTTAGCAACTAAAAGCAGCAAAAAACTCAGAGCCTTCAATAAGAACTTTGAAATTCGTCCCACCAAAGAGATTTTTGAGACAAGGGAGTCCACAACACCCTTGAGGATAATCTGTGATCTAGTCACAAAAGGAACCAACAATCCTTCAATGAGGACCTCAAAGGTAGTCTTGAACCACATGTTTAGCAAATCCACCGTAGCTTCAATAATAGCCTCAACACCCTTGAGGTCTATCAACAATCTCAAAGACCCGCAAGGGAACCAAAGAGAACAACACAAGAAACCTCTAACAACCATCCTCCCTCTAGCAAACAAATTTGCAACAAGAAACATTGAGAATACATCCAAAAACCAAGCCAAATAGTCCACTATTGTCATCAAAACAACGACCCCCAATAGATTCACAAATGAAACTTCACTGCCTGTGGAAAAAAGCATAGAAAAAACAAAGTCTATGGAGTAGAAACCAAGCACAGATGTCACAAAAACCTCACCCAAACCGTCACCCTCAAGGATACACTTCAGAAGATCAAAGCAAAATGAGCACAAAAGCTCGCAAGGGCACCACATTAGACATCTCAAGGAACTTCTACCAGCCACCCTCCCACCAGCAAATAGAAGATCGGCAAGAAACATGGTGAAAACAACCAAAGACCTAGACCAAAGGTCCACCATAGTCAAAAAAATAGTAACCACTGACAAAGGAACGTTGTTACTCTTGGAAGGAAGCAAAAACAAAACAAAGAATTTGAAGCAAAAACCAAACACAGGTAACCTAGTTACCTCACTCAAGTCATCACCCTCAAGGAGATGGTGCAAAACAATAAGGCCAAATAAGCAGGACTTCTCCATAGGGAGAACGTGAAGGCACACAACAAAGAAACCTGCACCAAGAATAGGAAAAGACAAGCACCAAGAATACAACATCCCCACACTGGCAGGGAAAGCAAAGAAGAAAGGTTTGACATCAACGGCCCCAACCAACAAAGAGACAGGCCCCAAACACTCCAAAAAGATTGGGAAACAATGACTCCCTAGCCAGATGAAGCTCGTAAACCTCCCACAATCTTCCATTGTAGGGATGATAGAGAAACACCCTCCAACATCCAACTTCCAAGGACATGGGCACCAAAAAGAGGAGATAGAAGAAGAAACACCTCTAGCAACCGCTACAAGAACTTCAAGCACCAAGTCAGTGGTCAAATCAAGAGCACCAAGAGTAAAGCCAGAAGCGACCAAGATTCCCTCATCGCACTGGTAGCAACAGGACATTGAGTAGGCATAAGCGAACCCACCACTCAGCAGAGCAAGAACATAGGGCAATGAAGAGGAACCTCCTGCACAACCACCAACAGGCACACGAAGGAAGCCAAACGGCACCAGAAACGGCTCCAAGGCCACTGTAGTCCCTAACACATAACCTCAAACCACCTCATCAAGGCAAACGGGTTGCCAGGGGGGAGCAAAACAAAAAAACTGCCTCAACAAAGCTAAGCAGCCATGAATCTACCACAAAGACAGTAACCGCGACACCCACAAGACTGGAATGAGTTCCAAACAATCCAATAAAATTTCCAGGCAATCTAAGAGCCACAAAATCTCCCTCTGGATCCTCTTCTCCATCGCCTCCACCCTCAAGGATTTTCAAAAATCGTCCTCTTCGCCTTTTCTCGTTTAGAGTGCTCAAAGCCATTATGTAAACATTATATGCCATTAAAATTTATTATTATAACAAACATTTGATGTGAAATTATATATGAATGTTACAATCACTATAACCATTTGATGTGAAATTAAAATTTATGAGTTTCATTTAATGTTATATGTCATTAACATTTATTATTATAACAAACATTTGATGTGAAATTATATATGGATTTTACAATCGCTATAACCACTAGTTCTTAGTTCATATGTTGGTATTTTTTTGCTAGTCACTGTAATCATCAAAGTGTAAAATTTGGGGGGACTTTTCTTTTTACCATAACTTGCAAATGGCAAGTTGAATTTTTAAGTGTAAATAGTTGACGGGAAGCTAGTTTTATCATCTACACTTTATCATCAAGATGATTTCAAAATTGTATTTTTTAATCTATTTTTAACCTCTAAAAATTAGTGTAATTAATGCATTTTTGATAGGGAGTAAATTTCACCCCATTTGTCATAATTTGATCACAAAAAAATTGAAATACATCATAATTTTGCAAGGATTTCATATTTGTAGTAAAAATAAAGTTTTAGATAGCCTATTTTAAAAAAAAATTAAAAATATCCATGAGCTACAAACAAACGAATTGGAATCTAAAATTAACAATAAATTATAAAATCTT
Organism: Sequoia sempervirens; assembly: GCA_007258455.2. Classification (NCBI taxonomy): domain Eukaryota; kingdom Viridiplantae; phylum Streptophyta; class Pinopsida; order Cupressales; family Cupressaceae; genus Sequoia; species Sequoia sempervirens. The sequence continues at coordinate 69,884 of VDFB02281848.1, forward strand.
GTCTTATATCTTTTTGGGGGGGTCAACATTTAGATATAATACAATTTTGGAGGATTTTGTAAGGTACAATTTAATTGCCTTGTTGTGTGTGCATCACAGATCATAAAATAGATTTGTTAACTCCACATAATTTACAAACATGAAAAAATCAAAGTACAGCAACTTCTTCAATCTAAGGGATTATGGATAATGGACAACAAATATATTTTACTAGGGATTTTGTATCATTTACTTATAAAAATAAGTTAGATGAGACAATGGGTATATTAGGTCTTCTTGTTTCCAATAATTTTCAATTTCACATTACTATTTTTACAACTCCTAAGTAAATGTGGGATAATTTTAATAATCTCTTTGGCAAAGTTGACGAGTTCAAAATGCTTCAACTGGATGTTGAATTAACAATATTTTAATTCCCTTCTATTGAAGATTAATTGGTCCAGTTTAAGTCTTTTCTTTCTCGACTTAAGGGTTGTAGTAAGAAAATAGACAAAGAGTGTGTCTTCTTAGTTTTTTCAAAGCTAAAAAGGTCCTTATCAGTTATTTTCTTCTTCCTTTTACTTGACAACCAATGCTCTTGGAACATTTGTAATGCTTTCTTTTGAATTTTTTTTGATAGACTCACAACACTCAAAAATTCAAGCACTAGTAGTCCAATCATCTAAGTGAAACAGTAAGAAGTCGTCTAACAAACCTAAGGAAAAATTAGTTTCAAGAAATGATCAATCATCTAAGTAGAAGAATAAATTCAATAAACAAGCCACGTCTTCTTCATAGTCAATAAAGAATACTTATAAGTCAAAACAAAAAAGTAGAGGGTCATGTACTTTTTGGGGTCACAAGAGCATAAGAACAAATTTTGTGTTAAGAGATTTACAACTTTGGAAAAGGCCATGAAGAAAAACACCACTGGCCTTCTTAAACCTACTAAGGGACATGCCCTTACAATAAGAGGTTTAGATGCATCCACAAACATTTGTATAGACTCAAGAGCCTCACATCACATGACTCACTCATAGGATCTTCTTGAATCCATTTTTTACAACACTACTTCTCAAATTTCAATGAGAAACTCTTCACAATTTCCAATATTTTGGGATCAAGTATAGTACAATTGATAGAGGATTACATTAAGGATGTTCTCTATGTTCCTAATATTTCAACTAATCTTCTATTAGTTTACTATATTTTTCATACTAGTGAAGGAAAGATAGTTGATTTTTCACCACATGATGAAGTTATTTGAGAACTATACCATCCAAAGAGGATTGTTGCTTCAAGTAGAGAAAATAATTAGTCTTGATTATATAGGTTTTATATTTTGAGCTATCTTGTGGAGAATTACATAGTGTCATGCTAACCCTTTAAGTAGACTTTGGCATGAGAGGTTTGGACACCTCAATTAAAGGTTATCTTCAACAATTGAGTACTAAGAATATGATACTTGGACTCTCTAAGGTGTCTTGAAAAGAGGGAATGTTTTTAATTTTTCCACTTGGAAAACATCATCAAGAACCCTTTCTAAAGGGTAAGGCCCATCATGCTATTACCATACTTGAGTTGGTTCATAGTGACCTTGTGTCATTTGCAACTCCTTCATTTTTAGGAGATAAGTATGTACTTTCCTTTATTGATGATTTATCTCATTACACTTGGGTGTACTTTCTTAAGTACAAAAGTGATGTCTTCACCCCTTTTAGGACTTTCAAGGTGTTTTTGGAGAAGCAATCATGTTCTTATATTAGGTGGATACACAAAAATAATGGGGGGAATATGTTAACCAAGCCTTTATATAATATTGCATTGAGCATGGTATACAACATTAGTATTCAGTTCCCTATACTCCTCAACAAAATGGTGTTTCCAAAAGAAAGAACAAATTGTTAAGGGAGATGAAAAATTGTATGCTCTAGTCTAGGTATATGGCACCATTATTTTGGCCTAAAACAATCAATCATGTCAACTATATTCATAACCATACTCTCCACAAAGTGTTTTCAAAATCTTACTCCAAAGGAGGCTTGGTCCAAAATCAAGCTTGATGTTTCCTTCTTCAAGGTATTTGGTAGTGAGGACTGGGAATTCATACCAGATGTTCGACGTAAGTAAATAGACAAGAAGATTCAAAAATCCATTTTTGTTGGTTATTGTTAGGATGTTTAAGCTTATAGGTTGTGTGATCTTATCACTAGAGGTTCCCACTTTCATAGAGATGTCCAATTTGATGAGTCTTTCACATAGATAGATCATCCATCTACTTATTCTTCCTCGCTACCTACTTCTCCCTCTTCATATAATGAGGATACATTTGTAATTGAGGATACTTTAGATGATAGTCTTGACCCACCACCTATGCCACATCCACCAAAATTTCCACCTCCTACCACTTATGTTTTTCTCGAGTAGGTTTGTGGTGTTATTTATGAGGCTAGTTCTTTACCTAGTGATCCTATGACCTCTTGAAAAACTCGCTCACAAAATTTTGGTACTAATCTATTGGTTCATACTATATCTCTAAATTCATATGATTTTTAGAGACTTTTAGTATTCTATAGTGTGATAGTGTTATGGTAAAGGAGGATCCTTCTTTGATGAAGAATAATACATGGGATTTAGTTACTCTTCCTAAGGTAAGAAATATGACTTTGTGTAAGTGGGTGTATCATACCTAGTATGTAGTTGATGGTTCCATTGAGAGATACAAGGCACGCCTTATAGCTAATGGTTTTTCATAGGTTGAGGGTATTTACTAATCAAAGACATTTTCCACTATAGCCAAGATAGATTCAATACTCCTTATTCTTTCTATTAATGCATCTCAATGATGGTTAGTGTATTAGATGGATGTGAAGAGTTCCTTTCTACATGGTAATCTTCATGAGGAGGTCTATATGGAGCAACCTCTATGTTTTTTTCTAGGACTTCACTTTTTTTCAAGTTACGATGTTCTTTGTATAATCTCAAGCAATCCCCTACCTAGCTTGGTATGAGAAGATTGATAGTTTATTGCTTGCATAAGGTTTCACTCTCTACCACTCAAATCACATAGTTTACATACATAGACATGGAGATGATATTTTGATACTATTATTGTATGCTGATGACTTGATTCTCACTAGTATTTCATCATCCATGCTTCGAGATATTCAACACAATTCAATGGCATATTTTGACATGAAAATATTGGGCTTCGACATTTCTTCTTTGTTCTTTAAGTTTTTTAGTCTACTGAGGATATTTCTATATATCAATAGAAGTACACTATTTACTTCACAAATCTCATATGATTAATTGTAATCCCATGCCTACACCATTCCAATTTGATGTCACTTTGACTACTACTTTCACAACACCTAGTGTTGATGCTACTCTATATAGACAGTTAGTTAGTAGTCTTTTTTATTTGACACAAACATATCTTGATATCAACCTCATTATTGGGCTTGTCTCTCATTTTTCACATGACCCTCATAAGAGTCATTAGAAGGTAGATAAGCATATTTTGAAGTATATTCATGGAACCACTCATTTTGGAATTTGGTACACACCAGGGACTTTTCAAATAGTAGGCTACACTAGTTCAAATTGGGAAGGAGATTTTGACTCGTGGAAATCCACTTATAGGTTTTTTTCTCTTGGTTTTGTTCCAATTGCATGGTCATGCAAGAAGAAAATTGTTATTGCATTATCATTCGTTAAGGTTGAGTAGCAAGGAGTGGTTCTTTCTATCTAAAAGGTATTATGGCTTTGAAAACTTATGAAAGAGTTTGATCTTCCACCTATTCATCCTAATATAGCTTGGTGTGATAACCAAAGTGTCATTCACATTTACCACAACCCATTTGAACATTAGTGGATGAAGCACATCAAGGTTCATATGCACTTCATTCGACAACCTATCCAAGATGATGTTTTATCCTTATAGTATTTGTGTACTAAGGATCATATTGTAGAAATCTTCACTAAACCTTTAGCATCACCTCACTTCCTTTTGTTGCACTAGTTTCTTGAGTCGTCCTTCCTTTAATTATAGTTCTCTTTTTTCTGAGAGGATTTTTGCCCACTAGGTTTTCTCCTTTACTTCGTTTGTGAAATACTTTTCTTTTGTACATGAGTACCTCTTTAGGCCTTGTTTTTAGGACCCATCTTTTAGTGACTCAATCCCTAAGTATCACTTAAGGTGGTTATTAGTGTGAAAATAATCTTTATGCATCTAGTTATCTTTTATCTAGTTCCTACACCTAGTAATCCTATTCAAACTAGCTCAAGTTCAATTAGTGGTTTATTCATCTCACCTCATAGACACTTGATCAACATTCCCTCACACTCGTCGCAAGTGTTCTACATGTGTCACATATCTTGGAGGTTTACTCAATAATTTTGTTTCACCTTCCTAGTTCATCCTTGTCCTATATATACAAGGAGAGTTCATTGTATATTCACATGTTTTATGATAGTTTATGGGCTAATATATTATACTTGATTCATTTGTGAAAGTTCTAAATTTTGATTTCATTATTTATTGCTCCAATAGATTGACCCTAAAGACAAATCCGTAAACCAAAACATAGTTGAATCCTTTAACATGGAAGGGAACAACTGAAGTTTTAAATTGTCAATTTTATAGTCATATGTTTGGTAGAGAACTTTAAATTTTAAAAGTAACTATTCTATGTCTTTTGAGGTTGTACTCTAAAAGTGGGCAGGATGAAGGGAGATATATTCTTCATTGGAGGATCTATACTAGATTTAGGTTAATAGGGTAAGTAAACATTCTTTCTACCCTTCTTGTCTATTCTCCATTCTTTTCATCCATGTTTTTTGCTAAAATTCTCTTTATTAATTATTTACTCTCAAGGGTTTGGTTTGAAACCTTAGGTGGTCTTGAATGACCAATTGATGTTGACAAAATTATCAACTAAGACTCATTTCACCTTAGGTTCAATGGTTGTTGTTTGGGGTTGGGAGGTTTTTGCAATAAATCTTTCGTGAGGTCCCCTTTTTCTGACCATGCAAAAGAAGTTGATTCTTTTTAACTGGTTTGGGATATTTGACTAGATTCCTATTGAAACCTAAAATAAAAAATAGTCCACAAAAATTATGATAAAAAGTGACAATGCATCATCAAACCTCATACTTTAGTCAATTTTTATATTATCAATTGAGGTGGTGTTTGATGGCTATATGCAATACAAATTTCCTAAGTTAAAATTGTCACTAGTTTTGTTTCTATAGAATATAATGCTTCTTTGTACCACAAATTCACTAGATAACACACAAAACAATAGAAAAAATATTGGACAACACAAATGAACTAACCTACATATAAAAACTTAACAATTTACTACATTTACTAAACATAATCAATTTAACATAAACATAATAATTCATAATGACACCATAAATCAAAACACTTATCTCTAAATTGTTGTTGTGTTTCCCCAATCAAGTGGTCAACACTCTAGAAGATAGAATTAAGACCTTATAGTTCCATCCATATATTGCCAAATGTATTCAAAAATACCATAGAGCTATTTCTTCTTGTATGTATTCAAAAAATAGTCGTCTCTTTAAAATGAACATCAAAGAGTTATATATCTACATACTAATGCCTAAAATTTAGCATCATGTAATTCATGCACAACTATTGTTTATATTTTTTAACAAATAATCAGACATATATTAGCTCAACTATAATTAATGAAATTGTTTATCCATAAATTTTTTTTTTTTTTTTAGGAAGTAGACATTCAACAAAAGTCTCCATATTTACACAACTTTCTAGATTATTGATGGACCATATTACAAATTCGCTCAATGCTTCACAATACATGGGATACATGTGATAAATATGGTATTCCTTTTTGTTATCATTACTTCTCTAGAACTTCTTCTACGACATTATGGGACTACGTATATTCTAAAGCTACGACCATTTCAAAATTGTTTGAGATGTGAGAATATATTCCTACTTCTTCTAGAGTTTATCTATTGGACCCAAATCATCTTTTATTACCTTGTCTCAACAAAAATAAATCTTTCCATCAATATTATTAGCATTGAAATCCTTTTTGACACATTATAGAAAAATAGGAATACATACACCATTATTAAATAGGATAACTAATAATTCATTATATAATTAGATTAATACCATCACGACAAGGTGTTTAGGTAATAAAGGAAAGGTAATTATATGAAAATTATAAGGCTAACATCCACCTCATCAATGAGTAGGAGTGGGGAGGTCACAAGGGGTGGCACAAGAGGTGAGCCCACAAGAGGACGAGATGGTGTCTACAAATGAGGCAAAAATAGTGATAGAGGGGATAAGAGCTTTTTTATTTGATGTTGCACAATTATGGAATTTCAGACTAATATTAACTAACATAATTTATTAACATGGAATTGATTGAAATTTTTTATGTAAAATATTTAAAATTGTTGGGATGAATTGTTAGTAATATACCTAATAATAGATAAAACCTTGTAGATCTATCAACAAATTCCAACAAGAAGAGAAGACAAATGAAATAGGACATTTATGTGACATTCAAAATTTATTGTTGGACTACAAGATCTGATGAAGAAAGTCCCAATCTCCTCCTTAGTCTTTCTTGAAATTGAATACTTTCCTATGAAACTTCATGACCGCTATTATCATAGTCTTATTTATTTATGCAAGTCCCTAAGCACAAAAATACTTTATTATTTAGTTACTCAAAGCCAACTGAAAAATATTTTTCTAGACTTTGTAAGAAAATCTAATATATTTTCATAATAAAATGAAAAATAAATTTTAGTGGTGTCATATCTAAATGTATTAATTTGTATTTGTATGTATTTTCAATACAATTAATAACATTTATGGAGGGGACATATATTAATGTTATAAAGTAATTTTATGGTAAATTCTAGTTCACATATTAAACCTACTTCACATATTTACCTTTAAAAACCATCTAACAAGAATAGAAAATATAAAGAAATAATTTTATAAACATTGTCCTAACCTAAAAAAGTGAATATAAAATTTTATAAGTAGATTTTAGTGAGGTTGATAAAATCAAAGAGACAAAATCACCCAAAAGTCTTTTACTACAAGAAAAAAATAATTTAATTCATTGTACCATTTCACAATATTATGATGTATGTAATAGTCTTGAACGTCATTCAAGACATTAATAGAGTCAAAATTTTAGTAGAAAATTTGATGTATTGCAAATGTAATAAAATTTCAATAATAGGGGATGACCCTGTAGTGCAACGACAAGTTGCAAGCAACAACTTCCCTATTGTCTTGAGTTCGAATCCCACCAGTGGAAGGTGGGACAAACTATCACTGGCCAGAGAATGAAGGGAACATTGGATGATGCATGGATGATAAAGGAATGCTTGTGCAAGGGTGGCAATGATCAGCGCATAGAGGAGGGGATGGGTGGCGTGCGCTATTGTGGGGTCCGATAGCTAGAGGAATCGATAGAGAAGTGGAGCTAGAAGGGGTGTTCAGATAGAGGATTTGTGTCGAGTTCTGTAGGGAGCTTGGCGGGAATGCAAGCAAGTGAAGCTGACAAGAGGAATGGCGTCAGATCCTATAGGGAGCTTGGCGGGAACGCAGGCAAGCACAGCAGATGGAGGAATGACGTCGGTTCCTACAGGGAGCTTGGAAGGAATGCAAGCAAGTGTAGGAATATGAATGGCGGGATGAGGTCCCACGAATGTGGCCTCACTGGTTCATAGCTCCAGTCAAAAGCAACGGGTGCTGCCCCTTGCAATGATTTACCAAGCAAAAAATAAAATAAAATTTCAACAATAATTTTAGTTGTGAATTGATTGTTTCTAAAATAATCCAATAGGAAAATAGATAACTTGCATTTTATAAATTATTAAATAAGAACAATCAATATAAACTATTGAATTGTTGAACAATTTTTAAAATTTTATATAATGATTCCAAAAATAAATAAATAAATAAAATTGTATCCCCTAAATACATTAGTATTCTTGCCTTTAATGGGAATAAATAAAGAAAGATAACTAAATGATTAAAAAATAAATATTAAAAATATAAAAGCATCATCGAACTGGAGGGTGATCACTTTGCAACAAGGTTGAGGGTTTGAAGCATGCCAAGGGTTTGTTCAGCATGCAGGAAAGTGGGAGAGGCTAGTCCCTCCCCCCGTGGTGATTTGTACCCCATAGGTACCCTCGTACCTTCATCATTTATTTCATCGTTTATTGTTTTTAATAAGGGACGTTGATTGTATGTGGCTTCCTTGATGTGATTAATCCCTGCATGTCTCTCTTTTGCATTAATCTCAAAATAGCTCTTCTTGGTACTTTGGGGGTTCTCAACCCTTTGCATCATTAAATGGATGGGGGTATGGAACCCCTGATCCCATCTCAAACGGTGGTATAAGCATTGAAAAACAAAATACTCAATCCAAAACATTCAAAGAGGTTGTGGCAGATAAATGTGTGGTAATCCCAGAAGGTGCTAGGTTCCTAGTAGAGCTTGTTGAGGAAGAACGTGTTCAAATTGAAAATGGGGAACAAAAGGTAAGAAACCCTCCCAAAGCCCTAGTGATTTGGAACTCATGTCGAATGTTGAAATGAAAAAACTAATTAACAATGAAAGGGCTAGATTAAAAGACACCACCATATTTTTTGTGGCTATAGATGTTAACAAAATTCCTGCAAGAAATTTTTTGGATAATTGGTTTTCAAATATTTGGGAAAATAAATTTGGAATCCAAATAAGCTTTTTTCAGATGTTACAGAAAGGATTGTTTGTAATTTTTTTTAAATCATTCAATGTAAGAGAAAACCCTGGCCAAACCCTACTGGAACATAGGGAGCTACACATTCCATGCCCTAGCTTGGTTTCCTGTGGCCATTGCTGATGAAATACTTGCTCTATCATGCCCTAGGTGGATTGTGGTAAAAAATGTACCCCCTAAATTTTGGAAAATCATCCCCCAATTGCTCGCACCAATCAATGGGGTAGTGTGGGTCGATGAAGCTAAGGAAAAAAGGAGGGCCATATATGAAAAATTTACCCTATAAAATAGAGGAAAATAAATAGTAGAAAGTTGAAGGCCAACATGCTAAGTTTCATAATTCAATCCCTAACAAGAAATATCTCACTTCATCTATGGGTCAAAATCTAACTCATGCCCTAGACAAGAATGCCAATTCCCCTGTGCAAAATCCTTGTCAATCTAGTGACCATGTTCTGACTGAGAGTTTAAGTGACGCCACAACAATGGTGGAAGTTGATGGTTTGAGGGATAATGCCTCTGAGGAAGCAAATGCTCCTCCAACCCCCCACACTAAATCCATGTTTGTGAAACTTTCTAACTCTTTTGACGGACTAGCAAAAGAAAATGAAATGGGTTTTGGAAATCGTGGCAATAGTTTTGCAACCCCTACATCTAAGGTTGATACACCACTGAGGTATCTCGATGCCCCTCCTATCCAGGCTCTTACTAGCAATGCACAAATGATAAAAAAAAAATGCATAGTAGTTAGTAATGCAAAAAATAAGAAAAAGAATAAAAAAGAACTTGCTAAATGATTATTTTGATCGAAGAACCTCTTCCCCCGAGGTATTAGATTTTCAATTCAAAAATTCCCCCGGTAAAGCTAGGATTGAAGAAATTAAAGTGAATAATAAATAGGTGGAAGGGGATATTCTAGTCAAGGCCACTAGGGTTTCACCCTGATGAAAGATTTAATCTCAAAGATTAAGTTAAAGCACCCAGATTTTGAAATGCAAGGGTCACACAATACAAGCAGCTTAAATACTAGTGAACCAAGTCTAAATCAATGTGATAAATGCTCCACCTTGGAGGGGGAATCTAGCCTAGAGGAATCTACCTATGTAAGCTCTGGTGAACTTAAGTCTACTTCACCAGAGAGTGAGATCCTAATGGTCCCTAACTAGATTACCAACTTTAGTTCCTTAAACAAAATAGAGAGATAAATGATAACATTAATTTGGGCCAAGATAAGCAATCCAATGTATCATCAAAGATAGTTGAGGAATCAAGTTTGAATTCCCTCCTGAAAGAAACAAATAATTTTGGGAAGGCTAGTGAGGTCATTGTTAAAATGCAAATATCAAAACTAAGTCCAAAGGAAAAACCCAGCATCCTGAGAACATATTAGGTGTTGAAAATGGGAATACTGCTGATGGGTAGCTAGAGCAAACTTCAAGGCCTCGAGCTGGCCCTGGAAGGCTTAGAAAATATACAAAATCTCTATCAATGGGAAAAGGGGTTTAAATTGCCAAAAACAAAAGAAAGAAAGAAAGCACTATAATCCAGTCACCTACGGAAAAAAGGATAGAGGCCGAGGAGAAACTACCAGAATGTTTTGAGTTGTTAAAAAGTGACCAAGATGTCTCCCCCATGAATGTTGAATATGGACTTTAACTGCATATCTTAGAATTTTAGGGGCTTGGAGTCCCCTGAAAATAAATACATAGTAAGAAGGTTCTTGAACCTTGAGAATAAAAAAAGCATAGTTCTGCTACAAGAGACCAAAGCAATTGGATTCACTTTAGATACCAACTTGAGGTTCATTTGGAATGGATCCTCATACTATACCATGAACCATGAAATGGGTAGAGGACGTTTTGCTATCCTCCTCTCCAATCAATGGGACCTTCGTGTGACTAACCAGGGCACTTCTCCTTGCAACAAGGTAGTATAGGTCACCATGGAAAAAGATGGAATTAGTATGGGCATTTGCTCTATCTACACACCTAATGATCATAGAGATAGGACAAGACTATGGCAATGGCTTATCAGCCTGCCTAATGTACCTTGGATTTTAGGGGGTGATTTCAACATGATGGAACACCTAGAAGACAAATGGGGGGGATTGAAATGTCTTGGAAAGGCAGTGAAAGGCTTTTATGGCAAAGGATGAAAACCAAGTTGAAATTGGTGGATCCAAGAAAGGTAGGAAAGACTATATGGGGATCCGGTTCACTTGGTGTAATTCACAAAGGGGTAATAGAAGAATATACTACATGCTAGATAGAGTATACGCAAACAAGTATTTTTTTAGCTTCATACCAAATGAGGATGGAATCAAATTTGGTGTTTATCCTTACACCCTATCATACCATCATTCTATAAGAGCCAAGCTAACTGTCAACCATGACAGGCCCAAGGATACTCCAAAAAAGTTTTGGTTCTTCCTCGACACTCACCTATTGAAGGATGAGGATTGTAGGGATGTCATTACCTCCCTTAGGGAAATTAATAATTGGATGTTGAATGATCGGTCTGCCATTGACAAATGGAACCAAAATGTTGAGGGCTAGAAAAAACTATTCCAAATTATTGGGAGAAAAAGAGAAATGGACAAAAGAAAAGAGGAGAATGAGCTCTATGAAGGTTTATTCCTAGTAGAATCCAAAGTTCAAATGGATCCAAGTAATGAGCACATGTGCGAGGAAATTTCCATGGCCAAAAACAAATTAAGGAAAATCCAAACACATAAGATTCAAGGATTAAAAGTAAGAGACAAATTGAATTGGCCAAGTTGTGGAGACAAAGGTTCCAAATTCTTCGTTAACTACATAAAGGAGAAGAATTTCAAGGAACAAATCAGAACAATTTTGGGAGGGGAACAATTTGTTTACCTCCCAGGAGGATATTCTAAAACAATTCCATGCATATTTCAAGAAATTGTTCACCTCTGAGGATGGTGATGAAGGAAGCCGAGAAGCTAGATAATTCATAAAAGGCATTATTCCAAATAAAATAAACAAGGAATACACAAAAACTCTATCAACAAACATAACTAAAGATGGGATCCAAAGGGAAATTATGTCCATGAACAATGACAAGTCTCCAAGGGGAGACAATCTACCTGAGGAATTTTACAAAACCTTTACATACTAGATCTGTGATGATTTGCTACAAGTATATTGAGAAGCCTTAGAAGAAGGCTCCTTGGGTATAATTATCAACAAAGGAGTCTTCAAACTACTGCCAAAAGGGGGTGACAAACACTGGTAACAAAATTGGAGATCCATAACCCTATTGAATGTTTCTTATAAGATTCTAGCTAAGGTAATTGCTTTAAGGCTTGTCAACATCCTCCCCAAGTTCATTAATATCACTCATACATGCTTTATCAAAGGTAGATACATCTTAGAGAATTTGTTCACAAGTTGGGAAGCCCTAGAATGGGAAAGGTATTCAAAGAAGAATGTAGCCATGCTCTTGCTAGACTTTGAAAAATCATATGATGGGGTTGAATTGTCCTTCCTAAGGACAAACATAGAAGCATTTGGCTTTCCCATGGCATTTTGTAACATGGTGGGCACCCTTTTGAAGGATGTTACACAAGTGGATGTAAATGGCTCACTCTTGGAAGATTTTAATCTTGAAAGATCCATCAGACAAGGGTGCCCCCTAGCACCAACCCTCTTTGTCATTGCTTCAGATGCCTTACACTATCTCTTGAGGGAAAACACTCTCTCACCATGGGCCAAAGGCATAATTTTTCCAAACTAGAATGAACTAATCAATATTCAATTTGTAGATGACACTACTATTTCCTAGCACTAGAAGAAGAAAACATGGAATCACTAATATGGAAACTTAATATGTTTTGTAGGGCCTCAGGAGCCAAAATATCTAATGAAAATTCAAACTTACTTGGGTGGGAGGAATCACCATCAGAGAGGGTTAATAAATTTGAATTCTGATGCGTTGGCTCAAACAAGCATGTAAGGTATTTGGGGATTCCATTTGCTACCTGCCCCAACTTCAAGGAAATGTGGATGTGGATTAGCTCCAAAATTGAAAAAAAGATTGAAGGGTGGAATAGGAAATACCTATCCCTAGCTGAGAGAATACAATTTTGTCATAAGATCCTCTCCTCCCACAACATCTATTTTGCCTTAGTTTGGTTCTTTAGCAGTTATCAGGTCAACAAAATCCAAAAGAGAATAAGGAACTTTCTATGGCCAAACAATAAGGGTAAAAGGAAGAAACATGCAGTCAAATAGGAATGGTGTTGCTTGGAAAAATTGAGTGGTGGCATTGGCTTAAAAGACCTAAGGATGCATGGTATTGCCTTGGCTACCAAATGGATAACCAAAGCCCTAGTGGGTAATGAGCCTTGGAAGATCCTAGTAAGAAACAACACAATCCTTGCTACTCCAAAGCAATCCAAGTCATGGAAAAAGATGTCTATTAGTGGTATTCTCATGAGAAAACACCTAATGTCCTAAGTAGGTTCATCAGTCTTTAAAAGCCTTTGGAAGGCTTGGGAACTCATTAAGAGCAATGTAGAATTCAAGTTGAATACAATTAACATCAACATGAACTTGAAATTCCAACCATATAGTTCCATCTAGTGGAACCTTGAGCATAACAGTAAACCCCTTTCTCTTTTGCAAGGATGCTCTGCAAGGAAATGGACTCAAAATGAAATTCATACATTACAAAACATATTGTCCAATAGGCAACTAAAAGGCCAGATTACTCTGGTTGTTGAATTCAATCCACCACCTCTAATTTAAGGACCTATAATACTCTGTTGGAAGCCTGCAAAGAGGCAAACTTCTCTTTGGTTTCTGAAACTGACATTATTTTGGCCAATGACCTGATCTGGAAGGATGGTACCAACTTAGCTGAAATCAAAGCTAAAGTAATTTACAAGAACCTTATCAGCAATATTTCCACTACTAAACACATTAATAAATGTTGGGGAACCTCTATGTCTAACAAAAACTTACAGAAAATCTTCTACTCTGTGTGGCACAACATTAAAGAGCCTAAAAAGGCTTGCTTCAAATGGCTTATTCTTTTACAAAAAGTTCCTTTCAAAATTAATCACACTGATATGGATGTATGTAGTGTCTATGGAACTCCAAAGTTTGTATTGCACATTTTCTTTGAATGTTTTTATGCAAAAGAAGTATGGAGATTTTTTTGCAATGATTTAAAAATTTGGGATAATGATAACAAAGTTAATTGGAAATAAATTATATTTTGCAATAAGAAGTTAAGAAAGGATTAATTTTTCTTCTGGGATTTTCTATCTATTGAGATACTACGACATATTTGGAAAGCAAGAAATGATGATAAATTCAAAGGGCACAAAAGGATGCTTACTGAGTCTTCTAAAAGACTCACATTTCTCTCTGTAGCTTTACAGGTCACAGTAACCATGGAAATTTCAATGGCTAAATTTATGAGGCTAATTAGTAATGGCATTGTGATTGTCAAAAAGAACGAGGTCAAATATGGAGATACCTGGCATCATAATCATAAGGACTCACAAACCTTCCTCGGGGCATTGGGGGAGTTCCAAAGGGTGTTTAATGATATGGAAACTGGAAATGCAGGAAGACTAAGGGAGATACAGCAGGCCAGGCCTTGAGTAAATGAGGAAATCACCTAGGACATGGAAGAAGTCAGATCTAATGTGACAGGGTTTGCTAGGGAGCCTGAATTGGGAGACAGTGAAGAAGACAACCAAATCCGCAATGAATAACCTGTTAATCAACTCATCTTTTTCTATCAATAAGAGATGATATATATACTTTGTATGAAACCTGTTTTGTGTATATCCCAACTAGATTTGTGCATGTATATTTTTAGTATATATGGCACTATTTGTGCATGTTTCTAAGTAGTATAGATGACAAGTTGTACACAGAACAAAAGATATAGTTTATAATAGCCTTTAACAATAGTCATATATCTATGGACAGAATCTTAGAGACATCTGATAAATTGTAACTATTTTTGATAGACTATTTTCTAATAAAGAAAATAAAAAATATATTGAAAATTTAAACTAAATTAAGGTTAAAATTAAACTATGCTAAATTTAAAAAACTATGCTATTAAAAATAAAATTAAACTAATTAGTGGGAGAACATGGGACAAGGTGGTGGTGAAACAAAAAAAAATGTGGGAGGGGGGATGACTATGTGGTGGTCATAAGGAAGTGGTTGGAGGGGCCGAGGGTAGTGTTGGTGGTAGGAAACAGTAGTGAGGCATGCATGGTGGTGGCACTGGGAGGAGGGGTGACTAGGTAGGTGGAAA